>CANNZV010005068.1:0-31582 GCA_947561585.1 Caprella mutica | reverse complement strand
GTATCTAGTTTGGCTGAGACTAACCGAACACCGTACGATTTTTCTGAGGGAGAATCCGAGCTAGTATCCGGGTTTAACACAGAGTACAGAGCTGGGGGTTTTACTCTCATTTTTATAGCAGAGTACGCGAGGATTATTTTTATAGGGGCACTTTTTAGGGTTTTTTTCCTTTTTAGATTAAATTCTCTTTTTTTTTGTTTTTTCTCCGTTTTTATAGTATTTATATTTGTTTGAGTCCGAGGAACTTTACCCCGGTACCGTTATGATAAGTTAATAAACCTTGCTTGGAAAAGGTTTTTGCCAGTTAGTTTAATGATATTAGGCTACTACACTAGGTTTTTTTAATGGAATTTTTTAAGAAAGTTTATAGAAATATTTCTTTTTATTGCTTTCAAAGCAACGGTAATAAACTTATTTTTTTCTGTTAAAGGAGAAATAATAAAATAAAGAAAATAAATAACAGTTAAAATTTGACCTACAATAATAAAAGGTTCTTCTACAGGTCGTGCTCCGATTCATGAGAGGGCGAGTACCGAACCTACTAAAAGTCAAAATAAAATTTTTCTTAGGGGGCGCAGGTTTGTTCTTTTTTTGTCTGGTTTACTTGTGAAAGGGAGAGAATAAAGTACAAGGACAGACAGGGCTAAGGCGATAACTCCCCCTAATTTGTTAGGAATAGAACGTAGGATAGCGTAAGCGAATAAAAAATACCACTCAGGCTGGATATGGTGCGGAGTGACAGAAGGGTTTGCAAGAACAAAGTTTTCGTCGTCCCCAAGAATTAAAGGTTGGTGAAGGCATAAATATATAAAAGCTATAATTACAATGAATACACCTAAAGCGTCTTTATAGACAAAAAAGGGTGGAAGATTAATTTTTTAACTGAAGAGACCCCCAGATTGTTGGAAGACCCGGTTGTGTGCAAGTAAATAATGTGTACTATAGTGAGAGCTAAAATAATAAAGGGGATTATAAAATGAAAAGTAAAGAATCGTATGATTGTGGGGTTTCTGACTAAGGCCCCCCTCAGATAGTTTGTACAAGGTCTGGGCCGATATAAGGGACTTCTGAAAATAAATTAGTAATAACAGAGGCGCCCCAAAAAGATATTTGGTTAACAGGTAAAACGTAGCCTAAAAAAGCAGCTGCTATAGTTAAAATTATAATTGTTACTCCTGCTATTCAAGTATGAACTATAAAGTAAGATTTGTAATAAATACCACGGCCGATATGTGTGTATATACATATAAAAAATAGAGAAGCTCCGTTGGCATGGGTATAGCGGATTAACCACCCTTTGTCTGAATTTTCAGTTATAAAGTTTACAAGATAAAATCTATTTTCTATAGAAGGGCTGTAGGAAGAGGCTAATAAAACCCCTGTGATAATTTGGATCATCAAACACATAAATAACAAAGAGCCCATATTTCAAAGAGAAGAAAGGTTAACTGGGGCGGGAAGTTGTACTAAAGTTGAATTAATAGCTGAGTTTAATGGGTCTTTTTTATAAGTAGGAGTTAACATTAGAGGATCATATGGTGTAAAAAACACAGAAAGTTGCAAACTTTCAGATTTATTATGGTTAATTTATTAGTTGTAAATTTAGGTTAAATCAGGCACTTTGTTATAATTATTTTTATAAAAACTTAAAAATTTCTTAAAAAAAACTTTTTTTTTAACAAAAGAGCTGGGACCTTAAATTTACATTTAACAGATAAGTAACTTTAAAATTAATAAAAATAACAATTAATGTTCTTTTAAGATAAGAAAATTTTAATAAAAAATTTCCATTAAGAAAGAAATATTGAGTAGTGCAGATGTACGACCCATCTACTTACTCTTGTTGTACTTGTAAGATCTTAGAGCGTGAAAAAAGTAGTTGTAAGACCCATCTACTTACTCTTGTTGTAAGTAATATTTATCTGGTATACTATCTATTTACTAACTCAAATTAATATATTAATTTTAAAGGTTACACCATAATATCTTAGTAAATTATTTAAATAATTTGAGTTAGTAAATAGATAGTATACCAGATAAATATTACTTACAACAAGAGTAAGTAGATGGGTCTTATTACGTAAGGCGGCATACGGAACTAGCTACCTACAGGTTACTAACGCCTTTATAGGAAAGTTATAGTAACTTGTAGGTAAGCTAGTTCTCAGAGTTAGGTTAGTATTTAATTAGGCAAGAGTAATATATTTAGGGTGTTAACACTTTGTTCAAACAAATTTAAATTTTTGCAGTTTATGATTTTAAAGAGAAATTTTAGGAAAAAAAAAAGAATTACTCTCCGAAGCTTCGGAGAGGAGTTTTTCTGACTTTGACGATGTTGACAGCCACAATTAATACGATAAGAAGATAAAAAATAATCAAAGTTGTTATAGAGTTTATTAATTGGTTGTAAGTCTTATAAATAATAGTAAATAATGAATCGGAAAAATAGTGGGCACTTTTTGGTAAATTAAGTTGTTGCTGTTTTAAAGGAAAAAATATGGCAAGACTTAGAATTAATAAAGCAGTGTAAGTTTTTTTTATGAAAGTTCTGGGTGAGATATTCTCGTTAGAAGATAAACTTGATATATACATAATAATAATCATTATTCCTCTTACAAAAATCATGACTAGCATATACGCGATCCAAGCAGAGGGGCCGTTTAAAGAGAGAATAATTCCTATTGCTAAACTTGTAAGTATTAAGGCTAGACCTATTGTTAATGGGTGGTTCGTGATTACAAACATAAATAGTATAAAAAGAAGTAGAGTTATAGTCCTTAGACAAGCAATGTTAGTTTACAAGACTAAAGTTTTAATTAAACTATAAGGACTTAAAAAGCTTATAGAGCATTGCGTTGAAGTTGCAAAGGAGTATACTTACTTTAAGTAAATAGGCTGAGCATTTGTCAATCCGAAGTTGACTGTATTTTATTATACTACTATTTAAAAAATTTCTAAAAAATATCTTTGTCTTGAAAGGACAATATGTTGTGTTACACTATAGAAATTAATAGGGAATATCCAGTAACATCATTAACAAAGATGGGCCTCTAGTTTGGCTTCTATTAAAGAAAAAAGCATTTTAGCTATTTGGAGATTAGAAATCTTTATTTATTTTTCTTAAAATAAGTACTGAACTTCTTGTAGTTGCAAACTACATATTTTTTATAAAATATTATTTTATACCCAGGAAAGTGCCCCATTTTTTCATTCATGTAAAAGTCCTCAAATTAGGATAAAAATTACTGTAAATACAGTAAATGACCAAGAAAATAGAGAGGAAGTCTCTTGTAGTAAGCCTATAGGTAAAACTAAAGAGACTTCTATATCAAAAATTAAAAAAATTAAAGTTACTATAAAAAATCGTAAGGAAAAAGGAGCGCGTGATTTTTTTATAGGGGAAAAGCCACATTCAAAGGGCGTCATTTTTTCTCGTTCTTTTGACGATTTCTCTCTTGTTATTAAAGTAATTAGGACTATAATGGCAGAAACTAAAAAAGCAAGAGTGATTATAATAGAAAGTGAAAACATTAAAATCCCCACCAGTAAATAAAGGTGTACAAAAATAATCATACTACATCAACAAAATGTCAATACCAAATAGAGGCTTCTATACCTAGATGATGCTCTGAAGATATTCTAGCTTGTGAATGGCGGAACAATATAGAAAGCAAAAATAAACTACCGATAATGACATGAAGGCCATGGAATCCTGTGGCCACAAAAAAAGTGGACCCGTAGACAGAGTCTGCAATAGTGAAAGGGGCCTCTAAATATTCTATAACTTGTAAAGAAGTAAAGTAAAAACCTAAAAGAACTGTTACGATTAGGGCCGTTTTTGTTTCCGAGTGATTTATTTCAATAATAGAGTGGTGGGCTCACGTTACTGTCACTCCTGAGGCAAGTAGGATAGTTGTGTTTAGTAAAGGGATTTCAATGGGTTAAAAGACAAAATTTCTGTTGGTGGCCACCTAAGTCCAATCTCTTGGGTCGGGGTCAAACTTCTATGGAAAAAGGCTCAAAAAACCTAAAAAAAAATAAAATCTCTGAAACGATAAATAAGATTATTCCTATACGTAAACCAGTTATCACCTTTTTAGTATGCAGTCCTTGGTAAGATCTCTCTCGAGAAACATCTCGTCATCATTGGGCTCTTGAAATCAAAATAATTAATAAACCTAAAAAAAGTAAGTTAGAGGTGTAGAGGTTGAATCACTTTACTAAACCAGTAGTTATGATTATCGCCCCGATAGAGGAGGTTAAAGGCCAGGGCCTTTTTTCTACTAGATGATAAGGGTGGTTTATTATTGCCATTATGAATTAGTCTCATTAGTATAAAGTGTGATAAGAACACTAAAGACATAAGCTTGAATTATCGCTACAGCAATTTCTAAAGATTCAAGAGCTAGTTGAGCAGATATTAGAATTGGTTTGGCAAGTAAAGGTGTTAATGGGCTAGCGCCTGTTAATAGAGAAATAAGAAGATGGCCTGCGATTATATTTGCTGCAAGTCGTACGGCCAGAGTTAGGGGTCGGATTAAATTACTAATAGTTTCGATTATTACTATTAAAGGTATAAGAATTGTGGGGGTACCGTTTGGCACTAAATGAACAAGTAGGTTAGAAGTGTTGTTTGCCCAACCATAAATAATAAGCCCTAGCCACAAAGGTAAGGCCATAGCAACAGTGACGGACATGTGCGATGTGGCTGTAAAAGTAAAAGGTAGAAGACCAACGACATTATTAATTAAAATAAAAGTAAAGGTGGACAAAATTAGTAAAATTACTTCTGGCGTTTTTCTAACAACTACTTTGAATTCTGTGATGATATAATTGTTTAGTGTTTTAAAGATTAGTCCTGACCGTTGTCTTACTATTCAGTAAGACAGCGGAAGGATTAAAAATAAAGTAAAAATTGAAGTTCAGTTTAAAGAGAGGGTGATGGATGTTGAGGGGTCAAAAATTCTAAATAAGTTAGTTATCATTTTCAATTTTTACCATTAATAAAAGTTGTTGTTCTTTGCTCGATATTTTTTTGATTATTTTTTGTGAAATAATTAAAAATAGTTAAAGTTAACAAGGTTAGTAATGTGATAAGTAATAAATTTAATCATATTAAAGGGGCTATTTGGGGTATTTAAAAACACTTTTAGTAATTTTAGCTTGACAAGCTAATGTTATAGTTTAACTAGTTTTTATACAAGGAGACATTGCTATAATAAGTTTAAAAGACTTACACCTTAAAATCGGCCACCTAGTAATTCAATAGTTATAAGTCAGTTAGAAAATTCTTTTATAGGCACAACTTCTATTTTAATAGGTATAAAACTATGGTTTGCTCCGCAAATCTCTGAGCATTGGCCGTAAAACAAACCTGTGCGGTTTGTTGAGAATATTGTTTGGTTCAAGCGTCCTGGCACAGCGTCTGCTTTTACTCCTATTGAAGGGATAGTCCAGGAGTGAATGACATCTGCTGCTGTAGTGATTACTCGAATTTTGGACCCTGTGGGAACGACAAGGCTATTGTCTGTCTCTAAGAGGCGGGTATCGTTAGATTTTATATCTTCCGAAGGAAGTATATAAGAATTGAACTCAATATCAGGGAAATCTGAGTATTCGTAGGACCAATATCATTGATGGCCAATAGCTTTAATAGTGAGGTTAGGAGAAAACGGGTCGTCTATTAAATACAAAACTTTTAATGACGGAATAGCAATAATAAATAAAATAAATACAGGGGCTACTGTCCAAATTATTTCGATTATTTGATTTTGTAAAAGAAACCGGTCTGACACCTTGTAAATAAACATTAAGGATATATTAACACCTACTAGTGTAGTAATTATAACAATAATTAATATAGTAAAATCATGAAAATAAGATAATTCTTCTATTACAGGGGAAGCTCTGTCTTGAAAAGATAGTATAGATCATGTAGGTATTTCTAAGGAGCTTAGCTATAATTAGTTCTTAAAACTAACACATTAAATCTGTCACAATAGAAATTTATAAGTAAAGGAATGTCGTCGTAGCTATGGTCAGCAGGGGGCCAAGGGTGGTATCATTCCACAGCGGATCTTAAATTTATTGAGAAAATATTTACACGTTTAGTTAAAAAAGATTCACTAACTATATAAATAAAAAGTATAACAGCAAGAACAGAGATTGTAGAACCAATAGATGAGATTTTATTTCATAGAGAGTAAGCATCAGGGTAATCCGAGTACCGCCGGGGTATCCCGCTTAGCCCCAGCATGTGTTGGGGGAAAAATGTTAGGTTAACACCAATAAATATAGTGTAAAAATGTAGTTTTCTTAATTGTGTGTTTAAATTTAAGCCGGTAAAAAGAGGGTACCAATGGTTAAATCCGGCGAAGATACCAAAAACTGCACCTATAGAAAGTACATAATGGAAGTGGGCCACTACATAATATGTGTCGTGCAAAACAATATCAATTGAGGAGTTAGCTAGTATCACACCAGTGAGACCACCTAAAGTAAATAAAAAAATAAACCCTAGGGCTCATAAAAGTGAGGGCGAATAAGATAAAACTCCGTTTTGTAGAGTACCTAACCACCTAAAAATTTTGATTCCTGTGGGAACAGCAATAATTATTGTTGCTGAGGTAAAATAGGCTCGTGTGTCTACGTCCATTCCTACAGTGAATATATGGTGGGCCCATACAATAAAACCCAACAAACCGATAGCTAGTATAGCATAGATTATGCCAAGAGCTCCGAAAGTTTCTTTTTTACCGGCTTCGTGAGAAACTACATGAGAAACAATACCAAATGCGGGTAAAATTAAAATATAGACTTCTGGGTGACCAAAGAATCAGAATAAGTGTTGGTAAAGGATAGGGTCACCTCCCCCTAAAGGGTCAAAAAAAGAAGTGTTTAAATTTCGGTCAGTCAGCAATATTGTAATAGCTCCGGCTAAAACTGGTAGAGACAAAAGTAGTAGAATAGCGGTGATAAAAACTGATCAAACGAACAAAGGCATTCGGTCTAAGTATATTGCTTCTGCTCGTATATTAATAATTGTGGAAATAAAATTGATAGCACCTAAAATAGATCTTGCACCGGCAAGGTGTAAAGAAAAAATTGCTAGATCCACGGCACCCCCGGGGTGCCCTGTTCTTGAACTTAAAGGAGGGTATACTGTTCACCCCGTCCCTACACCTCTTTCTACTAGTCCTCTCACAATGAGTAAAGTTAAAGAGGGAGGTAGTAGCCAAAATCTTATGTTATTTATACGAGGAAAAGCCATATCAGGACTACCTAACATCAAAGGTACAAGTCAATTACCAAAACCTCCGATTATGACTGGCATAACTATAAAAAAAATTATAATAAAAGCGTGAGCTGTTACTACAACGTTATAGATTTGGTCATCTCCGATAACATTCCCTGGGGTTATTAATTCAGTCCGGATAATTATACTCAACGATGTCCCAAAAAAAGCGGCTCATACACCGAGTATAAAGTATAAAGTTCCGATATCTTTGTGGTTGGTAGATAAAAGTCATCGTTTGATAATTTAAATCTAAGGATTCTTTTTTTGAGCTTGGAAGGCCCATAGTTTACATAACTTAAGATTTATACTAAATTTGGAGAACCATTTTGGGCTTTGAAGGCCCATAGTTTTTTTAACTTAAAATTTAGTGTAAATTAATAAACTAGTAAGAAACCTACTGGCAAAGAAAAAATATTGAAAAAAATAATGATTTTCTCGATAATTTTTTTATTATTCTCTGTTTTTCTGGTCGAGGAATCTATCAAGGATATATAAAAAATACGGCTATAAAAATAAAGGGAGATTAGAGAAGACAAGATTAAAGGTAAAAGAAGAAATCTTTTTGAAATTTCGATGGTTTTTATAATTAAAGTTAATTTTATTATAAAACCTGAAAAAGGAGGAAGCCCGGCGATTGCCAGTATATTCATTATTATTAAAGTTTTTATGAGTTTATTTTTTCTTGATAGAAGGTCATTTATTTTATTTGTTTTTATAAAAGCTAAGGAGACGGTGATAGAAGTAGTAATTAACGAGTAAATAATAAAGTAAACAACTCAAGTGATTGCACTGGATAATAAGGAAGTGAGTAACCAACTTATTTGAGCAATAGAAGAATAGGTAATGATTTTTTTTATTGAGGGGGTAGTTAAACCCCCTCAAGCTCCTAGGAGGGCTCTTAAAATAATAAAAACACAAAGTAGTAAAAAAGAGTCTTTTTTGATGAGAGTCCTTATAATTAGTATGGGCGCGATTTTTTGGGGGATAAGAAGTAACCATAATCTCAATCATGAGATAGAACTTGAAATTGTAATCAACCAACCGTGTAAAGGGGCCACTCCTATTTTTAATCTAAAAGCTGTGCACAATAAACAGTAACAGAGGGGCTCTGAGGTGCTTAGAAAAGTGATAGACGATAAAATAAGTACAGACGACATAGCTTGGTTTAAAAAATATTTTAAAGAAGCTTCACTTTGGTATTTACTTTTTTTTCTAAAAAGTAAGGGGATAAACAAAAGTAAATTAATTTCAAAAAAAAGTCACATTATAAGCCAAGAGTCGGCGGAGATAATTATAAAAATAGTAGTAGCTAGCAGTATTAAGAACAAAAATCTCGAAGGGTGTAAAAAAATAGTTTATTTTGGTGTAAAAAGCACATAAAATTTTGATTTTTAAGGTATTTATTTAGATGGTTAAAAAGTGTCCAACACGTCAAGTTGTAAACTTGAAATAACTTGTAAGTTTTAACCAAATAAAAAGAGGAATAACCATAAAAGGGGTATGAACCCTTCAGCTTTAATTAGCTTATCTTTTTAAACAAAGGTTAGTAACATAAACGCTTTATCATTGCGACCCTTTTAAATCAGGCACTTTGTTATAATTATTTTTATAAAAACTTAAAAATTTCTTAAAAAAAACTTTTTTTTTTAACAAAAGAGCTGGGACCTTAAATTTACATTTAACAGATAAGTAACTTTAAAATTAATAAAAATAACAATTAATGTTCTTTTAAGATAAGAAAATTTTAATAAAAAATTTCCATTAAGAAAGAAATATTGAGTAGTGCAGATGTACGACCCATCTACTTACTCTTGTTGTACTTGTAAGATCTTAGAACATGAAAAAAGTAGTTGTAAGACCCATCTACTTACTCTTGTTGTAAGTAATATTTATCTGGTATACTATCTATTTACTAACTCAAATTAATATATTAATTTTAAAGGTTACACCATAATATCTTAGTAAATTATTTAAATAATTTGAGTTAGTAAATAGATAGTATACCAGATAAATATTACTTACAACAAGAGTAAGTAGATGGGTCTTATTACGTAAGGCGGCATACGGAACTAGCTACCTACAGGTTACTAACGCCTTTATAGGAAAGTTATAGTAACTTGTAGGTAAGCTAGTTCTCAGAGTTAGGTTAATATTTAATTAGGCAAGAGTAATATATTTAGGGTGTTAACACTTTGTTCAAACAAATTTAAATTTTTGCAGTTTATGATTTTAAAGAGAAATTTTAGGAAAAAAAAAAGAATAACTCCCGAGTTCGGGAGTAATCTATGGGCAGAACAGAAGTTATATATTAATAATAATTTTGGGTATTATAGATAAGGGGAACCTTCTTTCTGATTGGTCAATTATTTATTTGGGTTTATTTTACTTATTAGGTTTTTAAAATTTATTTTTAACTACAATCACTTACTGGTAAGACTTTTATGTTTGGAGTTCGTATCAATTATTTTTTTTATGTCTGTTTGTATACTATTGTTTGTAGGCTCTATAGAGCCTATTTATATACTTTATTTTTTAGTTATACTAGTTAGGGAGGGGGTTTTAGGTTTGTGTTTACTTATTCTATTGAGATTTTGTTACGGGGATGATAATCTCAGATCTTACAATATACTTTTATGCTAAATATACTACTTAGGATAAGCTGTTTAAGGTTATTTTGTAGGTGGGATGCATGCTTATTAGTATTTTTTGGTTACTCTTTCTTTTATTTAGCTTTTAGTTACGAAAGCAGATTGTTTAAATGTAGCTCATTTTTTGAGATAGACAGGATCAGTCTGAGTTTAGTGCTACTTAGACTCTGGGTTATTGTTCTTAGTTTTATGGCTAGCCAGTATATTAAAAATCTCAAAAAGAGAGCCAAAAAATTTATTTTTTGTCTCTCTTTTTTAGGTGTTTTTCTTGTGGCTACTTTTTCTTTTAATAATTATATAATATTCTATATTGGTTTCGAGTGTAGTGTTTTACCTGTTTTATTTCTCGTCTTGGGGTGGGGGTACCAACCCGAGCGGGTAAGAGCTGGTATATATTTATTATTTTATACAATAGCTGCTTCTTTACCACTTTTAATTTTAGTAACGTCGTTAATTAGGAAAAGAAGGATAATATTTTATTGTGAGGGATTTTATGAGATTAGGTTGTACGGAGTGTCTTGTGTTTTTTTATTAGGGGCCTTTCTTGTTAAATACCCTATATACGGGGTTCATTTATGGCTTCCAAAAGCTCATGTGGAAGCCCCTGTTTCAGGCTCTATAATTTTGGCGGGGGTTTTATTAAAGTTAGGGGGGTACGGGATAATTCGGTTTTTGCCTCTTATTGCTACTACCCCCCAAAAAGCTTTTTGGAGGGTAATAAGATTAAGATTAATAGGGGGGGTGTATATATCTTTAGTTTGTTTGGCGCAGATAGATATAAAATCTTTAATTGCCTGTTCTTCTGTTGTACACATAAGAGGTTGTATCGCAAGGCTTCTTTGTTTTAATGACAGGGGGAAAAATGGATGTGTTATAATGATGTTGGCGCATGGGCTGTGTTCGTCAGGTTTATTTTACTTAACTGGTTTGGTGTACAATCTGACAGGTAGACGAAGTTTTTATATCAACAAAGGACTTTTAAATGTTTTACCTACTTTAAGATTGTGGTGGTTTCTTTTAATTGCGTGCAATATAGCTTGCCCCCCAACTGTTAATTTACTCAGAGAAATTAAAATAATAATAGGACTAGTAAATTATAGTTGGGCCGTGTCTGTTCCTGTTGCTCTTATAGTGTTTTTTAGATGCGCGTATGGTATTTTCTTATTTTCTCTTTCTCAGCATGGAAAATTTTTAAGGTCTAAACAAATATTCATGAGAGGGGATTCTTTTAGTTATTTAACCTTAATACTTCACTGGTTGCCTTTGAATTTATTTATCTTATCGGTTTATTTTTTAGTCTGCTTTTTTAGTTTATTAAAAATATCATTT
The DNA here is from genome assembly GCA_947561585.1 of Caprella mutica. Lineage (NCBI taxonomy): Eukaryota > Metazoa > Arthropoda > Malacostraca > Amphipoda > Caprellidae > Caprella > Caprella mutica. The sequence continues at coordinate 20,308 of CANNZV010005068.1, read as the reverse complement.
TGTGGGAATGAAGAAGTGGTTACAAAAGGCAGTTTATCAGAATTAACAAAAAAATTAAAGTGAAAGCAAACGTAAATTGGGTAATGATAAGAAGAGTTCTAGATTTGTTAACTATAAAACTTCATTGGAGAGAGTGTTTGGTGAATCCTATAGGGCCTGTCTCTTCTAACCAACCTTTTTCTCCTAATTGTAAAAGAGTTTGTCTATTTTTTTTCACTGCGGTAGTAAAAGGGATTTTAGTCATAAAAGGGGTAAATAGTAGTAAGTACGAAAAGAACCTTAAGGTTCTTTTCGTACTAGTAAAATAGGATTTTACTAGTACGAAAATAACTGCTGAAGTGGTGATGATTACTCTTAAAATTGAGAACTTTTGTCAGAGAGAAAGCACAAAGATTTTTAATGAGGGTTGGATAATCCAACTTAAAAATCAACCTCCTGCAATGCTAAGGAAAAATAGTAAGTGAGAAGAGTAGATTAATTTTAAGTCTAAGTCGTTAGAAGGTGACACAGGAGGGTTAAACCTTTTTTGGGACGAGATAAGTATAATCGACCGTAGACTATAGGCAACAGTTATACCTGTTGATAAGATAACGATAATAGAAATAAATATTCTACTAGTTTCGGTAAAAGATTGCTCTAAAATAGAATCTTTAGAAAAAAAACCTGTTATAAAAGGTAGGCCACATAAGGAAATATTTGTGCATGAAAATATCAAACATAACAGAGGAGAGGATAAATTAAAAGAATTAGCAAAACGACCCTCTTGTGAGTTGTTTATATTATGGATAATAAACCCAGCACCTATAAATAAAGTAGATTTAAACAAAGCGTGTATGATTAAATGGAGAAAAGCTAAATCTCTATTTTTAAAGCCAAGAATAGTAAATATAAGCCCTAACTGGCTTAAAGTTGACAAGGCGATTACTTTTTTTAGATCTGTCTCAAAATTAGCAACTCATCCAGCGGCGAATATCGTGGCAAGCCCGGCTACTAAAGCTAGGTTTAGCAACCGGGACGCCTCTAACAAAGGTATAAACCGGACTATTAAAAAGACACCGGCGGTTACTAAAGTAGAAGAGTGAACAAGGGCTGACACAGGGGTGGGAGCCGCTATAGCGGCCGGCAGTCAAGCTGAAAAAGGTAGTTGGGCCCTTTTAGTAAAGGAGCTTAAAATAATAAGAGCTAGAATAAGGGAGTCTAAGGATTGTAAACAAGTAAAATTATGGGACCCTTTATAAAGTATCCAAGAAATAGCTAGTATAATAGTACTGTCACCTACACGGTTTCTTAAAATAGTAATTATACCAGAGTTTGCCCTGTATTCTCTCTGGTAGTAAATTACTAAGGCGTAGGAAGTTAACCCCAACCCGTCTCACCCTAGTATAAGTCTAATTAAATTGGGTCTCACGATTAGAAATACTATGGAGGTAATAAATGATAGAAGAAGAAGACCAAAACGACTGCCGTTCTGGTCACCTTCTATGTAATAAATTGAATAAGCTGAGATGAAAGAAGAGATTATAAAAACAGTAGCTAAGAATAAAGCTCTTTTTTGGTCTAAGATTAGAGATATCAAAATAGAGTTGGTATTAAAAGTAAAGATTTCTCACTCTAAAAATAACGTGGAACTACTGACCGAAAACAGTAAGGCGGCGACTAACGCTCCTCTTCTTAAGAAGAGGAGCGTTACTGACGATATTTTATAAAATGAATTAGGTATTAACAATAATCTTCCCCTAAAATTCCTTAAAAATTTCTTAAAAGAGTGGGTTTATAATTATAATATATTTAAATAAATGTTAAATTTAATTTTTGTTTAAAAGGTCAAATATACTAAGTTTGACATGTAATAATTTAATTATTTTTAGTATTAAATAAGCTTTATAAGAAAGTCAATGGTTTTAGGCAGCTTAAAAGAAGCTTCTAGCTTTGTTATGTTGTGGTTAAGATTGTGCCAGCATCTGCGGTTATACTCTCACTGAAGACTTTTGTTAGGGTTTAAGTTGTTTTATAAAAGCTTGGATTTAAGGTGGAATTTATAGATTTATTAGTTAAATAAACTTAAGAATTAAATTCGTAAACTAGGATTAGATACCCTACTATATATTTAACCTAAAAGATTATTAAAAAATTAATAAATTTGGCGGCTTTGACTATTCAGAGGAGTTTGTTTGTTAAACTGATAAACCTCGATTTCTTACACTTCTGTTGTTCTTTTATACCATCATTTAAATAATTCTAAATAGATATTATTGTGTTATTTTTAATAATTTAGATCGAGGTGAGGATATACAGAAGGAGATAATTAGCTACACTAAGAATTTTTTTACTAATTTTAAAAATTTAAAAATATGCACAGGATTTGATAGTAATGAGGGTATACTCTTGATAAATAACTTAAAGTGTACAAATTGCCCGTCATTCCCTTTGGGACAAGTCGAAACAAAGTAGGGTAACCTGAAGGTTACCCTAAAGAGTAAAGCTAACCAGCGCCCCACTTACAATGGGGAGTTTCTTTTAGATGCTCTTTTATTTACTGTAAAGGAATACTTATTTTAAAGTGTTAAATAATTTTACCTTTTGTTTCAGGGTGGTTTGAATATTATTTTATTTTTTTCTCGAGAGCTATTGATAGTGTATTATTTTGTTAGTTTGTGTCAAAACATAGTTATTTATTCTAAGAGGTGAGAGTCTTTCGATTTAGCTAATATCTAGATTTAGTAAAAAAGAGTAATAGAGGAGCTATTACTATATTTTAGTAAAGAGACAATTAAATAACCTAGGCTTTAAAGTAGCTATGTTAGTAAGGTGTTTTTACCCAAAAAGGTGTAAATTTTCTGAAAAAATTTTTTTCAATAAATTATAATTTATGATTTATGAATTAATTAGTAATAAGTTTAGTTAAAAATTAAGAAACTAAGGTTTACAAGGGATGTTTAACAAAAACATTTCTCTATATTTGTAGAGTACAGCCTGCCCAGTGCTTAGTAAACGGCTGCGGTATACTAACTGTGCTAAGGTAGCATAATAATTTGTGTTTTAAATGGGTACTGGTATAAATGGCTCCACATTGTTAATTTTTCTTTTTTTTAAAAAATGAATTTAGAGTAAAAGTAAAAATACTTTTATACACTAAAAAGACGATAAGACCCTAAAAGCTTTATATTTTAGCCTAATTATTTTTATATAATATGGTTGTCGATTTTTAACTGGGGTAGTTTTGTTTTTCTTAAACTAATTAAAGACTAGCAAGGGTGTATGACCCTTTAATAAAGGTTTTGTTTAAGTTACTTTAGGGATAACAGCGTTATAAAATTAAAGAGACCTTATCTCCAATTTTGATTGCGACCTCGATGTTGAATTAACAAATCCAAGAGGGGCAACCCCCTCAGAGGAAGGTTTGTTCAACCTTTAATTTGTTACATGATTTGAGTTCAAACCGGTTTAAGCCAGGTTGGTTTCTATCTTTTAGTGCCAGAATTCTATTTTAGTACGAAAGGACCAAATAGAATTTTTATTGTTTTGGCAGATAATTGCGTTAGATTTAGGATCTATGTACGAAAAATTTTTCAAACAATATTGGGTATAATGATCTGTGTATTAAACTATTTAGTTTTGATAATTCTTGTTTTAGTGTGTGTTGCTTTTGTTACTTTGATAGAACAAAAACTATTAGGAGGGGTGCAAATTCGGCTAGGGCCCTCAAAAGTAGGTTTTTGGGGAATCCTTCAACCTTTCTCTGACGCGGTAAAATTATTTTCTAAAGAATACACTTTTCCTCGGGTAAGAAATAATTTTTTATTTTTGCTCATACCCTTTTTTTCTTTGTTTCTTATACTTTCTTTGTGAATAGTGTTTCCTTTGGTTTTCGGGGGTTTTTGTTTTTCCTTAGGTATTTTATTTTTTATTTGTGTGAGGAGATTGGCAGTGTTTCCTATCCTGGCTGCAGGGTGGTCTTCTAACTCTAAGTACCCTATATTAGGGGGTTTACGAGGGGTGGCACAAATAGTATCTTACGAGGTGAGGTTGTTAACAATTCTACTTAGTCTTATTTGGGCTAGGAACTCATTGGAATTTTCTGAAATGAAAGAAAACTCCGGATTTTCCATTGGGTTTTTTTTTCCTTTAATAATAGTGTGGTTCGTATCTAGTTTGGCTGAGACTAACCGAACACCGTACGATTTTTCTGAGGGAGAATCCGAGCTAGTATCCGGGTTTAACACAGAGTACAGAGCTGGGGGTTTTACTCTCATTTTTATAGCAGAGTACGCGAGGATTATTTTTATAGGGGCACTTTTTAGGGTTTTTTTTCCTTTTTAGATTAAATTCTCTTTTTTTTTGTTTTTCTTCTCCGTTTTTATAGTATTTATATTTGTTTGAGTCCGAGGAACTTTACCCCGGTACCGTTATGATAAGTTAATAAACCTTGCTTGGAAAAGGTTTTTGCCAGTTAGTTTAATGATATTAGGCTACTACACTAGGTTTTTTTAATGGAATTTTTTAAGAAAGTTTATAGAAATATTTCTTTTTATTGCTTTCAAAGCAACGGTAATAAACTTATTTTTTTTCTGTTAAAGGAGAAATAATAAAATAAAGAAAATAAATAACAGTTAAAATTTGACCTACAATAATAAAAGGTTCTTCTACAGGTCGTGCTCCGATTCATGAGAGGGCGAGTACCGAACCTACTAAAAGTCAAAATAAAATTTTTCTTAGGGGGCGCAGGTTTGTTCTTTTTTTGTCTGGTTTACTTGTGAAAGGGAGAGAATAAAGTACAAGGACAGACAGGGCTAAGGCGATAACTCCCCCTAATTTGTTAGGAATAGAACGTAGGATAGCGTAAGCGAATAAAAAATACCACTCAGGCTGGATATGGTGCGGAGTGACAGAAGGGTTTGCAAGAACAAAGTTTTCGTCGTCCCCAAGAATTAAAGGTTGGTGAAGGCATAAATATATAAAAGCTATAATTACAATGAATACACCTAAAGCGTCTTTTATAGACAAAAAAGGGTGGAAGATTAATTTTTTAACTGAAGAGACCCCCAGATTGTTGGAAGACCCGGTTGTGTGCAAGTAAATAATGTGTACTATAGTGAGAGCTAAAATAATAAAGGGGATTATAAAATGAAAAGTAAAGAATCGTATGATTGTGGGGTTTCTGACTAAGGGCCCCCCTCAGATAGTTTGTACAAGGTCTGGGCCGATATAAGGGACTTCTGAAAATAAATTAGTAATAACAGAGGCGCCCCAAAAAGATATTTGGTTAACAGGTAAAACGTAGCCTAAAAAAGCAGCTGCTATAGTTAAAATTATAATTGTTACTCCTGCTATTCAAGTATGAACTATAAAGTAAGATTTGTAATAAATACCACGGCCGATATGTGTGTATATACATATAAAAAATAGAGAAGCTCCGTTGGCATGGGTATAGCGGATTAACCACCCTTTGTCTGAATTTTCAGTTATAAAGTTTACAAGATAAAATCTATTTTCTATAGAAGGGCTGTAGGAAGAGGCTAATAAAACCCCTGTGATAATTTGGATCATCAAACACATAAATAACAAAGAGCCCATATTTCAAAGAGAAGAAAGGTTAACTGGGGCGGGAAGTTGTACTAAAGTTGAATTAATAGCTGAGTTTAATGGGTCTTTTTTATAAGTAGGAGTTAACATTAGAGGATCATATGGTGTAAAAAACACAGAAAGTTGCAAACTTTCAGATTTATTATGGTTAATTTATTAGTTGTAAATTTAGGTTAAATCAGGCACTTTGTTATAATTATTTTTATAAAAACTTAAAAATTTCTTAAAAAAAACTTTTTTTTTTAACAAAAGAGCTGGGACCTTAAATTTACATTTAACAGATAAGTAACTTTAAAATTAATAAAAATAACAATTAATGTTCTTTTAAGATAAGAAAATTTTAATAAAAAATTTCCATTAAGAAAGAAATATTGAGTAGTGCAGATGTACGACCCATCTACTTACTCTTGTTGTACTTGTAAGATCTTAGAGCGTGAAAAAAGTAGTTGTAAGACCCATCTACTTACTCTTGTTGTAAGTAATATTTATCTGGTATACTATCTATTTACTAACTCAAATTAATATATTAATTTTAAAGGTTACACCATAATATCTTAGTAAATTATTTAAATAATTTGAGTTAGTAAATAGATAGTATACCAGATAAATATTACTTACAACAAGAGTAAGTAGATGGGTCTTATTACGTAAGGCGGCATACGGAACTAGCTACCTACAGGTTACTAACGCCTTTATAGGAAAGTTATAGTAACTTGTAGGTAAGCTAGTTCTCAGAGTTAGGTTAGTATTTAATTAGGCAAGAGTAATATATTTAGGGTGTTAACACTTTGTTCAAACAAATTTAAATTTTTGCAGTTTATGATTTTAAAGAGAAATTTTAGGAAAAAAAAAAGAATTACTCTCCGAAGCTTCGGAGAGGAGTTTTTCTGACTTTGACGATGTTGACAGCCACAATTAATACGATAAGAAGATAAAAAATAATCAAAGTTGTTATAGAGTTTATTAATTGGTTGTAAGTCTTATAAATAATAGTAAATAATGAATCGGAAAAATAGTGGGCACTTTTTGGTAAATTAAGTTGTTGCTGTTTTAAAGGAAAAAATATGGCAAGACTTAGAATTAATAAAGCAGTGTAAGTTTTTTTTATGAAAGTTCTGGGTGAGATATTCTCGTTAGAAGATAAACTTGATATATACATAATAATAATCATTATTCCTCTTACAAAAATCATGACTAGCATATACGCGATCCAAGCAGAGGGGCCGTTTAAAGAGAGAATAATTCCTATTGCTAAACTTGTAAGTATTAAGGCTAGACCTATTGTTAATGGGTGGTTCGTGATTACAAACATAAATAGTATAAAAAGAAGTAGAGTTATAGTCCTTAGACAAGCAATGTTAGTTTACAAGACTAAAGTTTTAATTAAACTATAAGGACTTAAAAAGCTTATAGAGCATTGCGTTGAAGTTGCAAAGGAGTATACTTACTTTAAGTAAATAGGCTGAGCATTTGTCAATCCGAAGTTGACTGTATTTTATTATACTACTATTTAAAAAATTTCTAAAAAATATCTTTGTCTTGAAAGGACAATATGTTGTGTTACACTATAGAAATTAATAGGGAATATCCAGTAACATCATTAACAAAGATGGGCCTCTAGTTTGGCTTCTATTAAAGAAAAAAGCATTTTAGCTATTTGGAGATTAGAAATCTTTATTTATTTTTCTTAAAATAAGTACTGAACTTCTTGTAGTTGCAAACTACATATTTTTTATAAAATATTATTTTATACCCAGGAAAGTGCCCCATTTTTTCATTCATGTAAAAGTCCTCAAATTAGGATAAAAATTACTGTAAATACAGTAAATGACCAAGAAAATAGAGAGGAAGTCTCTTGTAGTAAGCCTATAGGTAAAACTAAAGAGACTTCTATATCAAAAATTAAAAAAATTAAAGTTACTATAAAAAATCGTAAGGAAAAAGGAGCGCGTGATTTTTTTATAGGGGAAAAGCCACATTCAAAGGGCGTCATTTTTTCTCGTTCTTTTGACGATTTCTCTCTTGTTATTAAAGTAATTAGGACTATAATGGCAGAAACTAAAAAAGCAAGAGTGATTATAATAGAAAGTGAAAACATTAAAATCCCCACCAGTAAATAAAGGTGTACAAAAATAATCATACTACATCAACAAAATGTCAATACCAAATAGAGGCTTCTATACCTAGATGATGCTCTGAAGATATTCTAGCTTGTGAATGGCGGAACAATATAGAAAGCAAAAATAAACTACCGATAATGACATGAAGGCCATGGAATCCTGTGGCCACAAAAAAAGTGGACCCGTAGACAGAGTCTGCAATAGTGAAAGGGGCCTCTAAATATTCTATAACTTGTAAAGAAGTAAAGTAAAAACCTAAAAGAACTGTTACGATTAGGGCCGTTTTTGTTTCCGAGTGATTTATTTCAATAATAGAGTGGTGGGCTCACGTTACTGTCACTCCTGAGGCAAGTAGGATAGTTGTGTTTAGTAAAGGGATTTCAAATGGGTTAAAAGACAAAATTTCTGTTGGTGGCCACCTAAGTCCAATCTCTTGGGTCGGGGTCAAACTTCTATGGAAAAAGGCTCAAAAAAAACCTAAAAAAAAATAAAATCTCTGAAACGATAAATAAGATTATTCCTATACGTAAACCAGTTATCACCTTTTTAGTATGCAGTCCTTGGTAAGATCTCTCTCGAGAAACATCTCGTCATCATTGGGCTCTTGAAATCAAAATAATTAATAAACCTAAAAAAAGTAAGTTAGAGGTGTAGAGGTTGAATCACTTTACTAAACCAGTAGTTATGATTATCGCCCCGATAGAGGAGGTTAAAGGCCAGGGCCTTTTTTCTACTAGATGATAAGGGTGGTTTATTATTGCCATTATGAATTAGTCTCATTAGTATAAAGTGTGATAAGAACACTAAAGACATAAGCTTGAATTATCGCTACAGCAATTTCTAAAGATTCAAGAGCTAGTTGAGCAGATATTAGAATTGGTTTGGCAAGTAAAGGTGTTAATGGGCTAGCGCCTGTTAATAGAGAAATAAGAAGATGGCCTGCGATTATATTTGCTGCAAGTCGTACGGCCAGAGTTAGGGGTCGGATTAAATTACTAATAGTTTCGATTATTACTATTAAAGGTATAAGAATTGTGGGGGTACCGTTTGGCACTAAATGAACAAGTAGGTTAGAAGTGTTGTTTGCCCAACCATAAATAATAAGCCCTAGCCACAAAGGTAAGGCCTAGCAACAGTGACGGACATGTGCGATGTGGCTGTAAAAGTAAAAGGTAGAAGACCAACGACATTATTAATTAAAATAAAAGTAAAGGTGGACAAAATTAGTAAAATTACTTCTGGCGTTTTTCTAACAACTACTTTGAATTCTGTGATGATATAATTGTTTAGTGTTTTAAAGATTAGTCCTGACCGTTGTCTTACTATTCAGTAAGACAGCGGAAGGATTAAAAATAAAGTAAAAATTGAAGTTCAGTTTAAAGAGAGGGTGATGGATGTTGAGGGGTCAAAAATTCTAAATAAGTTAGTTATCATTTTCAATTTTTACCATTAATAAAAGTTGTTGTTCTTTGCTCGATATTTTTTTGATTATTTTTTGTGAAATAATTAAAAATAGTTAAAGTTAACAAGGTTAGTAATGTGATAAGTAATAAATTTAATCATATTAAAGGGGCTATTTGGGGTATTTAAAAACACTTTTAGTAATTTTAGCTTGACAAGCTAATGTTATAGTTTAACTAGTTTTTATACAAGGAGACATTGCTATAATAAGTTTAAAAGACTTACACCTTAAAATCGGCCACCTAGTAATTCAATAGTTATAAGTCAGTTAGAAAATTCTTTTATAGGCACAACTTCTATTTTAATAGGTATAAAACTATGGTTTGCTCCGCAAATCTCTGAGCATTGGCCGTAAAACAAACCTGTGCGGTTTGTTGAGAATATTGTTTGGTTCAAGCGTCCTGGCACAGCGTCTGCTTTTACTCCTATTGAAGGGATAGTCCAGGAGTGAATGACATCTGCTGCTGTAGTGATTACTCGAATTTTGGACCCTGTGGGAACGACAAGGCTATTGTCTGTCTCTAAGAGGCGGGTATCGTTAGATTTTATATCTTCCGAAGGAAGTATATAAGAATTGAACTCAATATCAGGGAAATCTGAGTATTCGTAGGACCAATATCATTGATGGCCAATAGCTTTAATAGTGAGGTTAGGAGAAAACGGGTCGTCTATTAAATACAAAACTTTTAATGACGGAATAGCAATAATAAATAAAATAAATACAGGGGCTACTGTCCAAATTATTTCGATTATTTGATTTTGTAAAAGAAACCGGTCTGACACCTTGTAAATAAACATTAAGGATATATTAACACCTACTAGTGTAGTAATTATAACAATAATTAATATAGTAAAATCATGAAAATAAGATAATTCTTCTATTACAGGGGAAGCTCTGTCTTGAAAAGATAGTATAGATCATGTAGGTATTTCTAAGGAGCTTAGCTATAATTAGTTCTTAAAACTAACACATTAAATCTGTCACAATAGAAATTTATAAGTAAAGGAATGTCGTCGTAGCTATGGTCAGCAGGGGGCCAAGGGTGGTATCATTCCACAGCGGATCTTAAATTTATTGAGAAAATATTTACACGTTTAGTTAAAAAAGATTCACTAACTATATAAATAAAAAGTATAACAGCAAGAACAGAGATTGTAGAACCAATAGATGAGATTTTATTTCATAGAGAGTAAGCATCAGGGTAATCCGAGTACCGCCGGGGTATCCCGCTTAGCCCCAGCATGTGTTGGGGGAAAAATGTTAGGTTAACACCAATAAATATAGTGTAAAAATGTAGTTTTCTTAATTGTGTGTTTAAATTTAAGCCGGTAAAAAGAGGGTACCAATGGTTAAATCCGGCGAAGATACCAAAAACTGCACCTATAGAAAGTACATAATGGAAGTGGGCCACTACATAATATGTGTCGTGCAAAACAATATCAATTGAGGAGTTAGCTAGTATCACACCAGTGAGACCACCTAAAGTAAATAAAAAAATAAACCCTAGGGCTCATAAAAGTGAGGGCGAATAAGATAAAACTCCGTTTTGTAGAGTACCTAACCACCTAAAAATTTTGATTCCTGTGGGAACAGCAATAATTATTGTTGCTGAGGTAAAATAGGCTCGTGTGTCTACGTCCATTCCTACAGTGAATATATGGTGGGCCCATACAATAAAACCCAACAAACCGATAGCTAGTATAGCATAGATTATGCCAAGAGCTCCGAAAGTTTCTTTTTTACCGGCTTCGTGAGAAACTACATGAGAAACAATACCAAATGCGGGTAAAATTAAAATATAGACTTCTGGGTGACCAAAGAATCAGAATAAGTGTTGGTAAAGGATAGGGTCACCTCCCCCTAAAGGGTCAAAAAAAGAAGTGTTTAAATTTCGGTCAGTCAGCAATATTGTAATAGCTCCGGCTAAAACTGGTAGAGACAAAAGTAGTAGAATAGCGGTGATAAAAACTGATCAAACGAACAAAGGCATTCGGTCTAAGTATATTGCTTCTGCTCGTATATTAATAATTGTGGAAATAAAATTGATAGCACCTAAAATAGATCTTGCACCGGCAAGGTGTAAAGAAAAAATTGCTAGATCCACGGCACCCCCGGGGTGCCCTGTTCTTGAACTTAAAGGAGGGTATACTGTTCACCCCGTCCCTACACCTCTTTCTACTAGTCCTCTCACAATGAGTAAAGTTAAAGAGGGAGGTAGTAGCCAAAATCTTATGTTATTTATACGAGGAAAAGCCATATCAGGACTACCTAACATCAAAGGTACAAGTCAATTACCAAAACCTCCGATTATAACTGGCATAACTATAAAAAAAATTATAATAAAAGCGTGAGCTGTTACTACAACGTTATAGATTTGGTCATCTCCGATAACATTCCCTGGGGTTATTAATTCAGTCCGGATAATTATACTCAACGATGTCCCAAAAAAAGCGGCTCATACACCGAGTATAAAGTATAAAGTTCCGATATCTTTGTGGTTGGTAGATAAAAGTCATCGTTTGATAATTTAAATCTAAGGATTCTTTTTTTGAGCTTGGAAGGCCCATAGTTTACATAACTTAAGATTTATACTAAATTTGGAGAACCATTTTGGGCTTTGAAGGCCCATAGTTTTTTTAACTTAAAATTTAGTGTAAATTAATAAACTAGTAAGAAACCTACTGGCAAAGAAAAAATATTGAAAAAAATAATGATTTCTCCTCGATAATTTTTTTATTATTCTCTGTTTTTCTGGTCGAGGAATCTATCAAGGATATATAAAAAATACGGCTATAAAAATAAAGGGAGATTAGAGAAGACAAGATTAAAGGTAAAAGAAGAAATCTTTTTGAAATTTCGATGGTTTTTATAATTAAAGTTAATTTTATTATAAAACCTGAAAAAGGAGGAAGCCCGGCGATTGCCAGTATATTCATTATTATTAAAGTTTTTATGAGTTTATTTTTTCTTGATAGAAGGTCATTTATTTTATTTGTTTTTATAAAAGCTAAGGAGACGGTGATAGAAGTAGTAATTAACGAGTAAATAATAAAGTAAACAACTCAAGTGATTGCACTGGATAATAAGGAAGTGAGTAACCAACTTATTTGAGCAATAGAAGAATAGGTAATGATTTTTTTTATTGAGGGGGTAGTTAAACCCCCTCAAGCTCCTAGGAGGGCTCTTAAAATAATAAAAACACAAAGTAGTAAAAAAGAGTCTTTTTTGATGAGAGTCCTTATAATTAGTATGGGCGCGATTTTTTGGGGGATAAGAAGTAACCATAATCTCAATCATGAGATAGAACTTGAAATTGTAATCAACCAACCGTGTAAAGGGGCCACTCCTATTTTTAATCTAAAAGCTGTGCACAATAAACAGTAACAGAGGGGCTCTGAGGTGCTTAGAAAAGTGATAGACGATAAAATAAGTACAGACGACATAGCTTGGTTTAAAAAATATTTTAAAGAAGCTTCACTTTGGTATTTACTTTTTTTTTCTAAAAAGTAAGGGGATAAACAAAAGTAAATTAATTTCAAAAAAAAGTCACATTATAAGCCAAGAGTCGGCGGAGATAATTATAAAAATAGTAGTAGCTAGCAGTATTAAGAACAAAAATCTCGAAGGGTGTAAAAAAATAGTTTATTTTGGTGTAAAAAAGCACATAAAATTTTGATTTTTAAGGTATTTATTTAGATGGTTAAAAAGTGTCCAACACGTCAAGTTGTAAACTTGAAATAACTTGTAAGTTTTAACCAAATAAAAAGAGGAATAACCATAAAAGGGGTATGAACCCTTCAGCTTTAATTAGCTTATCTTTTTAAACAAAGGTTAGTAACATAAACGCTTTATCATTGCGACCCTTTTAAATCAGGCACTTTGTTATAATTATTTTTATAAAAACTTAAAAATTTCTTAAAAAAAACTTTTTTTTTTAACAAAAGAGCTGGGACCTTAAATTTACATTTAACAGATAAGTAACTTTAAAATTAATAAAAATAACAATTAATGTTCTTTTAAGATAAGAAAATTTTAATAAAAAATTTCCATTAAGAAAGAAATATTGAGTAGTGCAGATGTACGACCCATCTACTTACTCTTGTTGTACTTGTAAGATCTTAGAACATGAAAAAAGTAGTTGTAAGACCCATCTACTTACTCTTGTTGTAAGTAATATTTATCTGGTATACTATCTATTTACTAACTCAAATTAATATATTAATTTTAAAGGTTACACCATAATATCTTAGTAAATTATTTAAATAATTTGAGTTAGTAAATAGATAGTATACCAGATAAATATTACTTACAACAAGAGTAAGTAGATGGGTCTTATTACGTAAGGCGGCATACGGAACTAGCTACCTACAGGTTACTAACGCCTTTATAGGAAAGTTATAGTAACTTGTAGGTAAGCTAGTTCTCAGAGTTAGGTTAATATTTAATTAGGCAAGAGTAATATATTTAGGGTGTTAACACTTTGTTCAAACAAATTTAAATTTTTGCAGTTTATGATTTTAAAGAGAAATTTTAGGAAAAAAAAAAGAATAACTCCCGAGTTCGGGAGTAATCTATGGGCAGAACAGAAGTTATATATTAATAATAATTTTGGGTATTATAGATAAGGGGAACCTTCTTTCTGATTGGTCAATTATTTATTTGGGTTTATTTTACTTATTAGGTTTTTAAAATTTATTTTTAACTACAATCACTTACTGGTAAGACTTTTATGTTTGGAGTTCGTATCAATTATTTTTTTTATGTCTGTTTGTATACTATTGTTTGTAGGCTCTATAGAGCCTATTTATATACTTTATTTTTTAGTTATACTAGTTAGGGAGGGGGTTTTAGGTTTGTGTTTACTTATTCTATTGAGATTTTGTTACGGGGATGATAATCTCAGATCTTACAATATACTTTTATGCTAAATATACTTCTTAGGATAAGCTGTTTAAGGTTATTTTGTAGGTGGGATGCATGCTTATTAGTATTTTTTGGTTACTCTTTCTTTTATTTAGCTTTTAGTTACGAAAGCAGATTGTTTAAATGTAGCTCATTTTTTGAGATAGACAGGATCAGTCTGAGTTTAGTGCTACTTAGACTCTGGGTTATTGTTCTTAGTTTTATGGCTAGCCAGTATATTAAAAATCTCAAAAAGAGAGCCAAAAAATTTATTTTTTGTCTCTCTTTTTTAGGTGTTTTTCTTGTGGCTACTTTTTCTTTTAATAATTATATAATATTCTATATTGGTTTCGAGTGTAGTGTTTTACCTGTTTTATTTCTCGTCTTGGGGTGGGGGTACCAACCCGAGCGGGTAAGAGCTGGTATATATTTATTATTTTATACAATAGCTGCTTCTTTACCACTTTTAATTTTAGTAACGTCGTTAATTAGGAAAAGAAGGATAATATTTTATTGTGAGGGATTTTATGAGATTAGGTTGTACGGAGTGTCTTGTGTTTTTTTATTAGGGGCCTTTCTTGTTAAATACCCTATATACGGGGTTCATTTATGGCTTCCAAAAGCTCATGTGGAAGCCCCTGTTTCAGGCTCTATAATTTTGGCGGGGGTTTTATTAAAGTTAGGGGGGTACGGGATAATTCGGTTTTTGCCTCTTATTGCTACTACCCCCCAAAAAGCTTTTTGGAGGGTAATAAGATTAAGATTAATAGGGGGGGTGTATATATCTTTAGTTTGTTTGGCGCAGATAGATATAAAATCTTTAATTGCCTGTTCTTCTGTTGTACACATAAGAGGTTGTATCGCAAGGCTTCTTTGTTTTAATGACAGGGGGAAAAATGGATGTGTTATAATGATGTTGGCGCATGGGCTGTGTTCGTCAGGTTTATTTTACTTAACTGGTTTGGTGTACAATCTGACAGGTAGACGAAGTTTTTATATCAACAAAGGACTTTTAAATGTTTTACCTACTTTAAGATTGTGGTGGTTTCTTTTAATTGCGTGCAATATAGCTTGCCCCCCAACTGTTAATTTACCAGAGAAATTAAAATAATAATAGGACTAGTAAATTATAGTTGGGCCGTGTCTGTTCCTGTTGCTCTTATAGTGTTTTTTAGATGCGCGTATGGTATTTTCTTATTTTCTCTTTCTCAGCATGGAAAATTTTTAAGGTCTAAACAAATATTCATGAGAGGGGATTCTTTTAGTTATTTAACCTTAATACTTCACTGGTTGCCTTTGAATTTATTTATCTTATCGGTTTATTTTTTAGTCTGCTTTTTTAGTTTATTAAAAATATCATTTTGTGGGAATGAAGAAGTGGTTACAAAAGGCAGTTTATCAGAATTAACAAAAAAATTAAAGTGAAAGCAAACGTAAATTGGGTAATGATAAGAAGAGTTCTAGATTTGTTAACTATAAAACTTCATTGGAGAGAGTGTTTGGTGAATCCTATAGGGCCTGTCTCTTCTAACCAACCTTTTTCTCCTAATTGTAAAAGAGTTTGTCTATTTTTTTTCACTGCGGTAGTAAAAGGGATTTTAGTCATAAAAGGGGTAAATAGTAGTAAGTACGAAAAGAACCTTAAGGTTCTTTTCGTACTAGTAAAATAGGATTTTACTAGTACGAAAATAACTGCTGAAGTGGTGATGATTACTCTTAAAATTGAGAACTTTTGTCAGAGAGAAAGCACAAAGATTTTTAATGAGGGTTGGATAATCCAACTTAAAAATCAACCTCCTGCAATGCTAAGGAAAAATAGTAAGTGAGAAGAGTAGATTAATTTTAAGTCTAAGTCGTTAGAAGGTGACACAGGAGGGTTAAACCTTTTTTGGGACGAGATAAGTATAATCGACCGTAGACTATAGGCAACAGTTATACCTGTTGATAAGATAACGATAATAGAAATAAATATTCTACTAGTTTCGGTAAAAGATTGCTCTAAAATAGAATCTTTAGAAAAAAAACCTGTTATAAAAGGTAGGCCACATAAGGAAATATTTGTGCATGAAAATATCAAACATAACAGAGGAGAGGATAAATTAAAAGAATTAGCAAAACGACCCTCTTGTGAGTTGTTTATATTATGGATAATAAACCCAGCACCTATAAATAAAGTAGATTTAAACAAAGCGTGTATGATTAAATGGAGAAAAGCTAAATCTCTATTTTTAAAGCCAAGAATAGTAAATATAAGCCCTAACTGGCTTAAAGTTGACAAGGCGATTACTTTTTTTAGATCTGTCTCAAAATTAGCAACTCATCCAGCGGCGAATATCGTGGCAAGCCCGGCTACTAAAGCTAGGTTTAGCAACCGGGACGCCTCTAACAAAGGTATAAACCGGACTATTAAAAAGACACCGGCGGTTACTAAAGTAGAAGAGTGAACAAGGGCTGACACAGGGGTGGGAGCCGCTATAGCGGCCGGCAGTCAAGCTGAAAAAGGTAGTTGGGCCCTTTTAGTAAAGGAGCTTAAAATAATAAGAGCTAGAATAAGGGAGTCTAAGGATTGTAAACAAGTAAAATTATGGGACCCTTTATAAAGTATCCAAGAAATAGCTAGTATAATAGTACTGTCACCTACACGGTTTCTTAAAATAGTAATTATACCAGAGTTTGCCCTGTATTCTCTCTGGTAGTAAATTACTAAGGCGTAGGAAGTTAACCCCAACCCGTCTCACCCTAGTATAAGTCTAATTAAATTGGGTCTCACGATTAGAAATACTATGGAGGTAATAAATGATAGAAGAAGAAGACCAAAACGACTGCCGTTCTGGTCACCTTCTATGTAATAAATTGAATAAGCTGAGATGAAAGAAGAGATTATAAAAACAGTAGCTAAGAATAAAGCTCTTTTTTGGTCTAAGATTAGAGATATCAAAATAGAGTTGGTATTAAAAGTAAAGATTTCTCACTCTAAAAATAACGTGGAACTACTGACCGAAAACAGTAAGGCGGCGACTAACGCTCCTCTTCTTAAGAAGAGGAGCGTTACTGACGATATTTTATAAAATGAATTAGGTATTAACAATAATCTTCCCCTAAAATTCCTTAAAAATTTCTTAAAAGAGTGGGTTTATAATTATAATATATTTAAATAAATGTTAAATTTAATTTTTGTTTAAAAGGTCAAATATACTAAGTTTGACATGTAATAATTTAATTATTTTTAGTATTAAATAAGCTTTATAAGAAAGTCAATGGTTTTAGGCAGCTTAAAAGAAGCTTCTAGCTTTGTTATGTTGTGGTTAAGATTGTGCCAGCATCTGCGGTTATACTCTCACTGAAGACTTTTGTTAGGGTTTAAGTTGTTTTATAAAAGCTTGGATTTAAGGTGGAATTTATAGATTTATTAGTTAAATAAACTTAAGAATTAAATTCGTAAACTAGGATTAGATACCCTACTATATATTTAACCTAAAAGATTATTAAAAAATTAATAAATTTGGCGGCTTTGACTATTCAGAGGAGTTTGTTTGTTAAACTGATAAACCTCGATTTCTTACACTTCTGTTGTTCTTTTATACCATCATTTAAATAATTCTAAATAGATATTATTGTGTTATTTTTAATAATTTAGATCGAGGTGAGGATATACAGAAGGAGATAATTAGCTACACTAAGAATTTTTTTACTAATTTTAAAAATTTAAAAATATGCACAGGATTTGATAGTAATGAGGGTATACTCTTGATAAATAACTTAAAGTGTACAAATTGCCCGTCATTCCCTTTGGGACAAGTCGAAACAAAGTAGGGTAACCTGAAGGTTACCCTAAAGAGTAAAGCTAACCAGCGCCCCACTTACGGGGAGTTTCTTTTAGATGCTCTTTTATTTACTGTAAAGGAATACTTATTTTAAAGTGTTAAATAATTTTACCTTTTGTTTCAGGGTGGTTTGAATATTATTTTATTTTTTTCTCGAGAGCTATTGATAGTGTATTATTTTGTTAGTTTGTGTCAAAACATAGTTATTTATTCTAAGAGGTGAGAGTCTTTCGATTTAGCTAATATCTAGATTTAGTAAAAAAGAGTAATAGAGGAGCTATTACTATATTTTAGTAAAGAGACAATTAAATAACCTAGGCTTTAAAGTAGCTATGTTAGTAAGGTGTTTTTACCCAAAAAGGTGTAAATTTTCTGAAAAAATTTTTTTCAATAAATTATAATTTATGATTTATGAATTAATTAGTAATAAGTTTAGTTAAAAATTAAGAAACTAAGGTTTACAAGGGATGTTTAACAAAAACATTTCTCTATATTTGTAGAGTACAGCCTGCCCAGTGCTTAGTAAACGGCTGCGGTATACTAACTGTGCTAAGGTAGCATAATAATTTGTGTTTTAAATGGGTACTGGTATAAATGGCTCCACATTGTTAATTTTTCTTTTTTTAAAAAATGAATTTAGAGTAAAAGTAAAAATACTTTTATACACTAAAAAGACGATAAGACCCTAAAAGCTTTATATTTTAGCCTAATTATTTTATATAATATGGTTGTCGATTTTTAACTGGGGTAGTTTTGTTTTTCTTAAACTAATTAAAGACTAGCAAGGGTGTATGACCCTTTAATAAAGGTTTTGTTTAAGTTACTTTAGGGATAACAGCGTTATAAAATTAAAGAGACCTTATCTCCAATTTTGATTGCGACCTCGATGTTGAATTAACAAATCCAAGAGGGGCAACCCCCTCAGAGGAAGGTTTGTTCAACCTTTAATTTGTTACATGATTTGAGTTCAAACCGGTTTAAGCCAGGTTGGTTTCTATCTTTTAGTGCCAGAATTCTATTTTAGTACGAAAGGACCAAATAGAATTTTTATTGTTTTGGCAGATAATTGCGTTAGATTTAGGATCTATGTACGAAAAATTTTTCAAACAATATTGGGTATAATGATCTGTGTATTAAACTATTTAGTTTTGATAATTCTTGTTTTAGTGTGTGTTGCTTTTGTTACTTTGATAGAACAAAAACTATTAGGAGGGGTGCAAATTCGGCTAGGGCCCTCAAAAGTAGGTTTTTGGGGAATCCTTCAACCTTTCTCTGACGCGGTAAAATTATTTTCTAAAGAATACACTTTTCCTCGGGTAAGAAATAATTTTTTATTTTTGCTCATACCCTTTTTTCTTTGTTTCTTATACTTTCTTTGTGAATAGTGTTTCCTTTGGTTTTCGGGGGTTTTTGTTTTTCCTTAGGTATTTTATTTTTTATTTGTGTGAGGAGATTGGCAGTGTTTCCTATCCTGGCTGCAGGGTGGTCTTCTAACTCTAAGTACCCTATATTAGGGGGTTTACGAGGGGTGGCACAAATAGTATCTTACGAGGTGAGGTTGTTAACAATTCTACTTAGTCTTATTTGGGCTAGGAACTCATTGGAATTTTCTGAAATGAAAGAAAACTCCGGATTTTCCATTGGGTTTTTTTTTCCTTTAATAATAGTGTGGTTCGTATCTAGTTTGGCTGAGACTAACCGAACACCGTACGATTTTTCTGAGGGAGAATCCGAGCTAGTATCCGGGTTTAACACAGAGTACAGAGCTGGGGGTTTTACTCTCATTTTTATAGCAGAGTACGCGAGGATTATTTTTATAGGGGCACTTTTTAGGGTTTTTTTCCTTTTTAGATTAAATTCTCTTTTTTTTTGTTTTTTCTCCGTTTTTATAGTATTTATATTTGTTTGAGTCCGAGGAACTTTACCCCGGTACCGTTATGATAAGTTAATAAACCTTGCTTGGAAAAGGTTTTTGCCAGTTAGTTTAATGATATTAGGCTACTACACTAGGTTTTTTTAATGGAATTTTTTAAGAAAGTTTATAGAAATATTTCTTTTTATTGCTTTCAAAGCAACGGTAATAAACTTATTTTTTTCTGTTAAAGGAGAAATAATAAAATAAAGAAAATAAATAACAGTTAAAATTTGACCTACAATAATAAAAGGTTCTTCTACAGGTCGTGCTCCGATTCATGAGAGGGCGAGTACCGAACCTACTAAAAGTCAAAATAAAATTTTTCTTAGGGGGCGCAGGTTTGTTCTTTTTTTGTCTGGTTTACTTGTGAAAGGGAGAGAATAAAGTACAAGGACAGACAGGGCTAAGGCGATAACTCCCCCTAATTTGTTAGGAATAGAACGTAGGATAGCGTAAGCGAATAAAAAATACCACTCAGGCTGGATATGGTGCGGAGTGACAG
>CANNZV010005067.1:0-31597 GCA_947561585.1 Caprella mutica | reverse complement strand
ATCACATACAATTGTGAAATAGCAATAACAATTCTTGGAAAAAGTATCAATTTAAATATAATACAGTCATGAGTAAATATGAATAACATGGAAAATGACAATAATATTGTGGTGACCTACTAATACATGTAAAACATTAGGCACATCATTAATAAAATAACAAGCAACTTAATTACACAAGTTGCCTACAATTCTCAGGCAAACATTATAGTTAAAATAATTCAGGTGACATTTCAATATTATTTGTTCCCCAACAAACTATAATAAACTGTTCAGTTACCAATTAACCTAAATATTTTCTATTTCAGTTAACCTATTGTATAAGATACATAAGACAAATACCCGTAGTATGTTAATTTATTTATTTATTCGTTTATTCATTTGGTGTCCGCTTTTACGCGATGGGTATTAAACATGAAGAATGTAACTATGATATGTATAGGAATATTGACTTGATATTTAAATTCTATGCTTTAATTCAATTTTTAAATGTGTTTTAAGTTTGAAATAAAGTATCAGTTTATGCAGAAAAAATGAATTGTATTTGAATTCACCAAAAATAACCTAACAACGAGTAATAATTTACTAGTGAAGACCCGTTATTTTTAACAGGCAAGTACACTAGTAATATAATAATACAAGGAAAAATCATTTAAAAAATATCATGAAACAACTGAATAGAAGATGAATAACTACTATGAATAAACCATGAATAACTACTATGAATTAACCATGAATAACCACTATGAATAAACCATGAATAACCACTATGAATTAACCATGAATAACCACTAAGAATAAACCATGAATAACCACTATGAATAAGCCATGAATAACTACTATAAATAAACCATGAATAACCACTCTGAATAAACCATGAATAACTACTATGAATAAGCCATGAATAACCACTATGAATAAATCATGAATAACTACTATGAATAAACCATGAATAACTACTATGAATAAACCATGAATAACTACTATGAATAAACCATGAATAAACACCATAAATAAACCATAAATAAACATCATGAATAAACCATGAATAACTGCCATGAATAAACAATGAATAACCACCATGAATAAACCATGAATAACTACTATGAATAAACCATGAATAAACACTATGAATAAGCCATGAATAACTGCCATGAATAAACCATGAATAACTACCATGAATAAACAATGAATAATTACCATGAATAAGTGCCTAAATTTCAATGAGGCACTAAGTCTCTAACTGTCCAAGAATGCACAATTACTTACATTGTTTTGAAGTCCCCTAAGATACATTATGTTAATTTGAGGCAAGTAAGTCCCAAGTCTACGGCAGTGCTTGATATACAACTTTGCGGCCACAAGAGATCAACCAAGGCATTAATTATGACCTAGAAGTGGAAGTTTGCTGAAATACTACAATGGATATGAAGATCAAAGTTAGCTAATGAAAATCTTGATTTCAGAGTAATGTTCGCTTGAAGCTGTGTGAATTTAATAACAGTTACTATGTGGTTTTATCTTATGTTGAATAGAAGTTTAATGAGAATTAATTATACATTTTAGTAAGTCTGATCGGTTAAACAACCGGCGAGAAATAAAGATGTTAAACCAAAATGTTCACGAAACAAATTAATTCCAATAGGGTTTACTGTAAATAAGAAAATTCAAAAAACAAAAACAATTTATTTCTTACATTAATATTATTAACAGAATTACATTGAGTGGTTAACTTACCATTAAAACTTTTCGATACAGCAAAGAAAGAATCAATCAATCTCACTAGTAATTTCCCATCACCCAGCCGTAACTTCTTCAATGGGTATATGGGTGCTACACAATATTCAAAAAATGGTGACCAGAAAACTAGCTGCTGGACAATTCGCCGCTGGACAATTCGCCGTGAGGACAACTCGCCGCGAGAACAATTCACCGCGAACAATTTGCCGTGAGGACAATTCGCCGCTAGGACAACTCTCCGTTAGGACAATTCACCGCCAAAACAACTTGCAGTGTGATTTATACTATTCGTGAGTGCAACCACCGGTGCTTGTGTCTCTTTGTGTCACATTCCTTGGTAAGTGACTGCATTCATGTATTTGTGAGCATTGTCACCAACTGGTGGTTGGTGTATTTCTGACTGCTTCTTTCAGTCCCTTGTATTAAATTTCCTCTTGACATCAACAACAACACACTTGGTTTCGAGGCAGACGTTAAACCCTATACTAAATTTAAATTAATAGCTTTACTATTTATGCGACCTGAAATATTAAATGATGTATACTCCGGTAAAACATAAATAACGCGGCGAGTTGTCCGCACGGTGAATTGTCCATGCCAAGCTGTCCAGCTGTGAATTGTCCGGTGGCGAGTTGTCCTAGAACCTTAATTCACATTTGGAAATTAAAACATTTCCCTATAAAATCGAAATCATAGATTCTTAGAGCTTGAACTGTTCCTTTGGCAAGTTATAAGCATAGAAAGTTATAAAGGTTAGTCTAAAGTAGAATAGGATTAGAAGGAGGGGGAGGGGCTATTCCTATAAAATGTATCCTATAAAATGTATCCTATAACATTAGCTTTACTGTCACCAAAATAACATCCAAAATCCAAACTATCAAAATATGTAAACATTTTAAAATGAGAAAGGCTCTGATATATTTATTTGACGTCCATGTTTGGTACATTCACTTCTAGTTTATGTTTAAACAGATTCAGGTAGTTCCGATTCTATTTATTATACGTATCGAGATAAAATGATGAGGAAAATCGTTTGAAGACTATAAAACTATTTATTGGAAATTATATTTTAGAAAAAAATTGTGAATAAAGTTGACTTATAATATCTAGAAGAAGTATTTGCTATGGTTTTGTTGGCTCTAAATAAAGGAACAATCTGTCTGTTAGACCGGTTACACTGATATTAATAATTTTAAAAAAATCAATTTTTTGACTTTTGAGAATAAAAAATAATTGTGTTAAATCAGTATACAATTTGCTGATAATAAGTACTTGTATTTGAATATAATAATATACCGTTATATTTAATAATTAATTAAAAAATACATTAAGTGGATGCTAAATTAAACTGATACTAGTTAAAAAAAACTAATACTAGTTAAATTAACAAATAAAACTAATAATAGTTAAAAATACGAGTAGCACTAATACAAGTTAGTGTATAAAATACTTGTGTAAAATACAAGTACAACAAATATAAATTAACAGGTACTTTCCTATACTCAGACTGAAAATTATTGCGAGGCCTTAGAATGTTAAAAAATTACCTCCTCTCAGTTTTCGATTATCCAACCTTAACTTTCCGTTAAGGATATCAGAACACAGTTATACGTCCACATGTGTCATAAAACTGCTCTAAAAATAGTTTTATTATCACATTGAAAAGACTATTCTAAAACTCAATGTGCAACATCAAACTAAGTATTTATTTATATATTACGAGAAATTCTGAAACGATAGCGCTTAACTCCATTTATTTGCGGGGAAAGGATTTCAACGCCCGAGAAGTTGATTCGAACACAAATGTATTAGATTGAAAATAAACAGTTATACCTGACCTGTTCACGCTCTTTTTGACGGTAAATTTTTTATCGTTTATTGTGAAACTGTTATATACATACACAAAATCAAAAGTCATGTACACAAACAAATTCTGAAGCATAAAAGATAATTGTAAATAAAATACACTGAGAAGAAAAAGTGAGTCAACCTGACTCATAGCCTGAGTCAGGGCTGCAAAACTTCACTATTTGAGTCTTTTCTCTTGATTGACTCTACCTGAGTCAATCTGAATATGAATTAGGGGACAAAATGACTTCTTTTTGAGTAGAATATTATATGATGAGTCAAATTGACTCACATTTTTGAGTAGGTTTTGGGACAAATTGAACACTCAAATTTTGAGTCAGTTTGACTAGCATTTCTTTCCCAGTGTACAAAGGAAGGAGTGACTATAAAGACTATTGTTAATTGGTGGTCAGTTTCTATTGGGTGATATAATTTCATTCAGAAATGTCAAATTATATAAAAAATTGAGGGAAATGAAGAGTAATGAACAGTGCTTTTTAATACATGATATTTTACTCGATTTAGATTATTACATGATATTTTTTTTATCATGGTTCATTATTTTATTATTTCATGATATAATTATTATCAAGTCTTTGTAACATGATAGTTTATTCGATATATTAAAGAAGTAGGTACAGTAGAATTCATCTACCATTAACTTTTTAAAAAATAGGAACTTCTGAGTTATGAATAAGGTTGTGACAATATGCGTTTAAATCATAGATCCTAAAAAATAATATAGACGAATTGAATTAAAGACTATTGAATCGTTCTAAACCAGCGGTGTATAGCATTCGATTCCATTTCATTTCGTTTGTGATATTCTTAAGATCTATGATTTTAAACGCATAGTGTCACAACCCTAGTTATGAACTCCCCTTGCTATGAAGTGTTTTTTACATTTTCTATGCAGCGCTTTTCAAAGAAATTTTTACGGGTAACTGATTTAGATACGCGTCCTGGACTTTAAAGTAATTTACTAATTCTTACTTGCAGGTTGTTTGGTTACTAAAGTATAGAAATAAAGTACTGAACCAACCCAATCATTGGGATTTATCTGCAGTTGTTTCATTAATTTATAACGAGATACTATAGCTTATAAAAGCCGAAACCATTTTCTATGTTTAATTCGAAGATAAAAATTTCAAGAGTAACTATTGTAAGCAAACTATTCTCAGATACGAACAATCCTAAGTTATGAACAAATTAAAAATTCGTATTTGTGGAGTTTTCTATACCAGTTTTTGCAATGCTCTTGGGTTCATATATAGTTATTTAAATTAATTATAATTTAACCTTGTATGATGATGGATAAAGTATTAAAACTTGATTGGATTTATTATATTTTATAATTGTAATTTTGAACCCGTATATTTATGCATTAACATTAATATTATAAAGCATATTTCCATTAATATTATAGAACATATTAACATTGATATTATAAAGCATATTACCATCAATATTATAAAGCATATTACCATTAATATTATAAAGCATATTACCATTAATATTATAAAGCATATTAACATTAATATTATAAACCATCTTACTATTAATATTATAGAGCATTATAACATTAATATTATAAATTCTTCGCAGACTCCATAGAGTAAAAACGTCAGATGCACACCGCAATGAAATATCTATGTGAAATATGTTGTATTGAAAGGAGTAAATAGACTCACTCTATTGACAGTTCCTATTTACGGACCCTAAACACTGGCAAATATTCAGCCAAATATTTCGTGAAGGAAGCTTTTAAGATTCGCCTGCAAATTATTAGCGAAACGGACACCGAGGATTGGAAATAGTTGACAGATTTTAAAGAAGATATAAGCTATTGAAATTAAAATATGGAGTAGAACTGAAATGCTACCTTAAAATATATATGAAAATTTCAATTAGATTTTTAAATTATTTTGAAAATTTCAAAGGAATAGGTACTATAAATTCTTCAACAATTGATGAAATAATGCAATTAAATTAAAGGAGAATCATAGTTATCCTACAAAAAATTATAAGATTAAAAAAAATATTCCTAAAAATGTAAATATTAGAAATAGACTCAATATAAAAAAAACTTATACATGATGTTATCACCAAAAATAATACTGTTAAAAGTTACTTTAAGGCTATTCGGTAATAAATCATTATACCTCAATACTATGTATATGTACTGTATAAGTATACGCTAGAACACTTGTGCTGTAAAGTTTGTGTAAAGTACTAGTCACAAAAATAGTTCGAAACTACTTGCCTAATACTAATGCTACGTATTAGATGTATTATATATCCAATACTATCAAAGTACAATCAGATGCCTAATCTAATTTTATTTATTGCTGTCATAGTACTCTAGAACTCCTCTTTAATAAAATCCTGTATAATGAATGTGGTCACCCGAGTAAAGAAATTTACTTTAGTCTGCCATAAAATAACCATCAGTTTTAGAAAACTGGTGGCAATTCACGGCAGACTAAGAAAATTTGTTCACTATAGAGGCTACTTCCTTACTCAGGACACTACGTTCACTATAGAGTAGTTCATTACAAAGGAGGTCTACAGTACTATCAGATACTTTAGTATGTCAGTGACTGACAATGTTCTCTTTCACAGCATCATCAGTTACTATCAACAGTGCGTCAAGTGAACATATGTGTGTGAATTAAAGTGACTCATGTGACTGTGTAGACTAGTGTGTACAGTGTGTGATACGAAATATGTGAAGTTAAGTATTTCATTGGTATAGGTCCATTGATTGCCGGTCAATTACTTCCGGGTCATTTGAACTCGTACCATTTGATTTCAGGTCATTTGAACTCGTACCATTTGATTTCAGGTCATTTGAACTTGTACCATTAGATTTCAGGTCATTTGAACTTGTACCATTAGATTTCAGGTCATTTGAACTCGTACCATTTGATTTCAGGTCATTTGAACTTGTACCATTAGATTTCAGGTCATTTGAACTTGCACCATTAGATTTCAGGTCATTTGAACTCGTACCATTTGATTTCAGGTCATTTGAACTCGTACCATTTGATTTCAGGTCATTTGAACTCGTACTATTTGATTTCAGGTCATTTTAACTCGTACCATTTGATTTCAGGTCATTTGAACTCGTACCATTTGATTTCAGGTCATTTGAACTCGTACTATTTGATTTCAGGTCACTTGAATTCGTACCATTTGATTTCAGGTCATTTGAAATTGTACCATTTGATTCCGGGTCATTTGAACTCGTACCATTTGATTTCAGGTCATTTGAACTCGTACCATTTGATTTCAGGTCATTTGAACTCGTATCATTTGATTTCAGGTCATTTGAACTCGTACCATTTGATTTCAGGTCACTTGAATTCGTACCATTTGATTTCAGGTCATTTGAAATTGTACCATTTGATTCCGGGTCATTTGAGCTCGTACCATTTGATTTCAGGTCATTTGAACTCGTACCATTTGATTTCAGGTCATTTGAACTCGTACCATTTGATTTCTGGTCATTTGAACTCGTATCATTTGATTTCAGGTCATTTGAACTCGTATCATTTGATTTCAGGTCATTTGAACTCAAAAGCAATATGGATTAAAAACTAATATTAATTATCAAGGTATTCATTTTGTCACTATCGAAGAAGACCCCCCCCCCCCCCCCCCCAAAAAAAAAAAAAAAAAAAAAAAAAAAACTAACAGTTAACATAACCGTAGGTGAAGTAATTAATAGTAAATGTTAATTAGTTTCAAATATTTTATTTATTATTTATTTAGTAAATATCAATTTGTTCCATAAATTAAGATCTTAAGAAATTATTGATATAGGTACTAAAGATATAAACAAAAAAGAATATGACTGAGAATCAAATGACCGGGGATCAATTGACTGGGAATTAAGTAGCGGGGATCAATTGAGAAATATTTTCAGAATATCTCGAAAAATGAGAGATTTTCAGAAGAAATATAACACGATTCCTTCAAAATAAAATAAGTTGATAGGAAATTAAAAATCATATTATAATGTTTAAAGTTAACTAAAGACCTCTTTTAATATTTTGTCAGAAAGCATTCTTTAATATTATAAACAACTCTTTTAAATATCCCTTGTTCAGGGTGAATTCTCTATTACCGTTCACCCACATTCATGTACATGAGCCTCATTTCTAACATAGGAGGCAATAGGCAAAAATATTTTCCATTATGCAAAAGGTGAATAAGCTGTTTAATTAATATTACTATATTCCAAATATTAAAAATTGATTTCCATTGAATTTATCTTCAGTGCAGACGGAAACTAAATAACAATCATTATATGCAGTAAGTAAATAGGTACCTATTTTAGTTATTTCAAATATTATTATTTCTATTTGAATAAGCTATACCAACTGCTATCATTTTTATTTTATGTATATGAGCATTGCTTTATTTTGAACTAAGTTATTTACTTTTCTCATGTTTTAATATGAATTATCTATTTAATAGTATCCCAAGCTTTCCCTAAATATAACTATAACAAACTAATTATAGAATAATAATTAAGTGATATCAGGTTAAAAATCCCCAGTTAATTTACCTCTCGTTTAATAATCCTTTTTAATCGTTACATTAGTTTAAATAGAGTGATTAATGCACGCCACTTCTTAATCTCTTCATTGATTAAGAGTTAGTTAAGGTAATTATATGCGGTATAATAATCACCTGTCCGAACTATAGTGATAATCAATAGACTAATTAGTTACCTGTACATGGCTAATATAGACAACAGTATTTACAGTAGTGACGTCAGCTTGGAACACGTCATAATATGACGTTATGGCGGCACTGAAGCCACGCCCACTTTTTATCATACTGAAGCCACGCCCACTTTTTGGGCACTAATGTTACATACGTTATAATGTGACGTCATGATTCTACTGAAGCCTCGCCCACTTTTTGGGTACTAATGTTGCATACGTTATAATGTGACGTCATGATTCTACTGAAGCCACGCCCACTTTTTAGGCATTGATGTCACGTACGTTATAATGTGATGTCATGATTCTACTGAAGCCACGCCCACTTTCTAGGCATTGATGTCACGAACGTTATAATGTGATGTCATAACTATACTGAAGCTACGCCCACTTCTTATCATAGTGAAACCACGCCCACTTTTTAGGCACAGATGTTACTAACGTTATAGTATGACGTCATGGCAACATAGAAGCCACGCCTCCTTTTAGGCACAGATGTTACTTACGTCATAGGTTGACGTCATGACAGCACTGAACAATATTACCATAATTATATTAGGCTTTTGGAAGTTGATTATGATATGTAAATATTAAATAAATAAATTTAATTAAATTAAATGCAGATGATTATAAATAGCAGGTGAAAATAGATTGGAAATTGTGCAGTGTGTGAGTCACAGAAAAGTGTGACACTTTACTAGTGTCACACTTCCAAAAAAAATTACTAATTGTAAAGTTTGTGAATAATTTAATTTTTTTTTTTTTTTTAAAGACAATACTTTTCCATTAAAAAAAAGAAGGATAAAATCTTTACAGAAGAGGAAATTGGTTTGGATACTCGACGACAAATTTGTAACATTTAAAAATAATAGAAAATTAGAAAACTGTGATTTGTGAAATTAGCATAATGCAGTGATTCTTTTCTCTGATGGTAAATGCATTATTTTTATGCTCTCATTAAATTATGCACTTATTGACATTAATTAAATTATATACATATTAATTTAATGATGAACATGTGTGATGAATATTCATCACTCGTTTGTATGCTCACCATCTATTAATTATCATCACATAATTGTCACTCATCATTCACCACTCACCATCATTCTTCATCATCTATCACTCATGACAATCTGGGACATGAACTTAAAAAGTTAGGAACACTTGTGAGAAACTTACATGTAATGTAACACTTACATGTAATGTAACACCTACATGTACTGTAACACTTACATGTACTGTAACACTTACATGTACTGTAACACTTACATGTAATGTAACACCTACATGTACTGTAACACTTACATGTACTGTAACACTTACATGTACTGTAACACTTACATGTAATGTAACACTTACATGTAATGTAACACCTACATGTACTGTAACACTTACATGTACTGTAACACTTACATGTACTGTAACACTTACATGTACTGTAACACTTACATGTACTGTAACACTTACATGTACTGTAACACTTACATGTAATGTAACACTTACATGTAATGTAACACTTACATGTAATGTAACACCTACATGTACTGTAACACTTACATGTACTGTAACACTTAGATGTAATGTAACACTTACATGTAATGTAACACCTACATGTACTGTAACACTTACATGTACTGTAACACTTACATGTACTGTAACACTTACATGTAATGT
This sequence comes from Caprella mutica, assembly GCA_947561585.1. Classification (NCBI taxonomy): domain Eukaryota; kingdom Metazoa; phylum Arthropoda; class Malacostraca; order Amphipoda; family Caprellidae; genus Caprella; species Caprella mutica. The sequence continues at coordinate 21,599 of CANNZV010005067.1, read as the reverse complement.
AACACTTACATGTAATGTAACACTTACATGTAATGTAACACCTACATGTACTGTAATACTTACATGTACTGTAACACTTACATGTACTGTAACACTTACATGTACTGTAACACTTACATGTACTGTAACACTTACATGTACTGTAACACTTACATGTAATGTAACACCTACATGTAATGTAACACCTACATGTACTGTAACACCTACATGTACTGTAACACTTACATGTACTGTAACACTTACATGTACTGTAACACTTACATGTACTGTAACACTTACATGTACTGTAACACTTACATGTACTGTAACACTTACATGTACTGTAACACTTACATGTACTGTAACACTTACATGTACTGTAATACCTACACGTACTGTAACACTTACATGTACTGTAACACTTACATGTACTGTAACACTTACACTGTAGTTGTAAAATTTAAAAACATTGAAAATCTTACAGAAAAAAAAAACATTTTTTTTTATTCTTGAAATATTTTTTACGACCAACCTTTGATCAAATTTTTTCTTTAACGATAGACCCTCAAATAAAACATTCTGTTTACCATATTTTTCTATTTAAATTGTGCTTTAAAAAAATGATCTGAAATACAAAAAAGACAGCATAGAAAATACTATGCGATATATTCTATACTAAACAATGACTTTTTAAAACACTTCTTCCCATCAATTTATTATAATATTCTTTAGAAAAGTGGTAGGCAATATAGCAATTCTTTTACTTCATTTCTCCCCTTCCATCGGCGGAAAAGTCGTGCATAATGACCAGAAAATATCAAACTATGTATTTGCAGTGCCAGGATTAATTGAAATGATAGCTAAAATATTGCGTTATTTAACTGAAATGTGTTTAGACACCATTTTAAAATGGTGTTCCCGGTGTACCAACCGAGAGTCCCTCGATACCTCTCGATACAGTAGTATTATTACCCCTCGATACAATATAATTACTTCTCGATACAGTGTTATTACCCCTCGATACAGTCTTATTACCCCTCGATACAGTATAATTACCCCTCGATATAGTATAATTACCCCTCGATACAGTATAATTACTTCTCGATACTGTATAATTACCCCTCGATACAGTATAATTACCCCGAGATACAGTATAATTACCCCGAGATACAGTATAATTACCCCGAGATACAGTATTATTACCCCTCGATAAAGTATAAATACCCCTCGATACAGTATTATTACTTCTCGATACAGTATAATTACTTCTCGATACAGTATAATTGCCCCTCGATACAGTATTATTACTTCTCGATACAGTATAATTACTTCTCGATACAGTATAATTACCCCTCGATACAGTATAATTACCCCTCGATACAGTATTATTACTTCTCGATACAGTATAATTACTCCTCGATACAGTATAAATTACCCCTCGATACAGTATAATTAATCCTCGATACAGTATTATTACCCCTCGATACTGTATTATTACCCCTCGATACTGTATAATTACCCCTCGATACAGTATAATTACCCCTCGATACAGTATTATTACTTCTCGATACAGTATAATTACCCCTCGATACAGTATAATTACCCCTCGATACAGTATAATTACCCCTCAATACAGTATTATTACCCCTCGATACTGTATTATTACCCCTCGATACAGTATAATTACCCCTCGATACAGTATAATTACCCCTCGATACAGTATAATTACCCCTCGATACTGTACATCAAACATCATTTGGTATTTGCTTCATTTTATGAATTTTCCTGTTGTCCACAGCAAATTTCTCAGTGGGTATTTTTTTGATAGCAGACGCATGTAATTTTCTGGCAGGACATTTTTTGACAGGTCCGTGTGACGTAGTCACTTCGCCCATAATTTATAGACCATTCGCATGATTTATTTAGCAGCTCCGTTATTTCCTGTGGAGGTGGTAGAGGTATTAGGAAACTATTTGGTATGGTATGGACAGTGGGGGAGGTATGGTGGGGCCATAGGAGATGGAGATGGGAAAGTTATGGTGGGGCCATAGGAGATGGAGATGGGGAGGTATGGTGGGGCCATAGGAGATGGAGATGGGGAGGTATGGTGGGGCCATAGGAGATGGAGATGGGGAGGTATGGTGGGGCCATAGGAGATGGAGATGGGGAGGTATGGTGGGGCCATAGGAGATTGAGAGAGGAAAGAATGGTATTGAGAGGGTAAGTTATGGTGGGGCCATAGAAGATTGAGAATGGAAGTTATGGTGGAGCAATAGGAGATTAAGAGGGGAAGTTATGGGGGGGTCAGAGGAGATTATGGGATAAAGTTATAGTGGGGCCATAGAAGATTAAGGGGGGGAAGTTATGGTGGGGCCATAGTAGATGGAGAGGGGTAACACCATGGCTTAGTTATTACACATTGACAAATATCAAACTCGAACCTCAAATTTGAAACTTATAGAATTTACATATTTTCCACCTTACATTAATTCATTCCATATCCGATTATTTATCTCTGGTTTTATTCCCATAATAATCTCCCATAAAATGCAATCCTTTAAATACTAAATGTTACTGTGACCCATAAATGCATCTCTGTAGAACTCAAGCTAGAAACACAGGCAGGAAGTTTAATTAATTGTTAGAAGATATCATAGAACATTTGAATCCATTCGAGATGAAGAATTTCTTCCAATGTATTTTTATTTTCTCCCCTCTATATCCATTGGGGGGGAGAAAAAGGGAAAGATAATGAAAGCCTATTATTCTTTGAACAAATATTTAAGCAGAGCTTGATGATTTTTTTTCAATAAAAAATTTAATACATTTTTAATAATTTTTTAACAAATATTTTAAAAAATAAAGAGATAATTAATAATTTTTCAACAAATATTTTAAAAAATAAAGAGATAATTAATAATTTTTCAACAAATATTTTAAAAAAATTAAGAAATAATTTATAATTTTTCAACAAATATTTAATTAATTTTAAATAAATATTTAATGAATTTTTAATAAATTTTAATGCGTTCTTAAGATAATTGTATTTGAATTTTGAAGAGTAATAATGGTACAAAAAAACTATATTTAAAACACCCAAATAAGAAGGATTTATTTCTGGTATATTGCGGGAATATCCCAGGCAAGAAGATTTTATTCCTGGGGTACTCCCTTTATATCACAGGAATGAGTCTTTTTGCCTGGGCAAGAAAAGGATATTAGGGATAAATAATTATATGGCATCTTAAGTTTCATTCTCTTTTTATTTCTTACTTTTCTCTCCAATATTTTCTTTCTTTCTTACCATCTCTCCAATGTTTCTCTCTTTCTTACCTTTCTCTCCAATATTTTTTTTTCTTTCTTACCTTTCTCTCCAATATTTTTTTTTTTTTTTCTTACCTTTCTCTCCTTTGTTTCTTTCTTTCTTACCTTTCTCTCCAATGTTTCTTTCTTCTTTACCTTTCTCTCCAATGTTTCTTTCTTTCTTGCTTTTTCTCTCCAATGTTTCTTTCTTTCTTACCTTTCTCTCCAATTGTTTCTCTCTTTCTTACCACTGGGGAGCAAACATCAAATGGACTTGAGGCCAAAACCTTCGACCTAACAAAATTATAGTTTTTTTTTCGCTCATCTGACAAAATGAAAATAACTCAACTTAAATGTAATTCCACAGCATAAGATAACTCAAGTTAAAAATAATTATAAAATAAGATAACCCAAGTTAATTGTAATTAACATCTTGTTAAAATGTTAAATTGTATTTTCTTTAAATGATCTAAAATGTGGAACTGTTCGATAATTCGTAATTTACCCTACGTCGAGATATTTAATCCGTTTGTGTGTTTTAAAGTATTTAAAACTATTCTATGTACATTATTACAAAAAAGTAGTTTATTTAGCATTATCCTTTTTAAATAGATAGGGATAAAGATATAAAATAAAAGTAATTTATAAACAAATAAAGAATGAGCTTTCTGTAACATAGAAGTATATAAAAAGTATCATCACAAAATACATGAATTTAACTATCAAATCTGTTCTAAGCAGATCGATTTATTTAATAAATTATATTTCAAAGCCAAAGCAGCTTCACATTTTTCTTTAATATCAGCCTATAGGCGCAGGTAAAAACTAATATTCTTGAGTGCTTCACAATATTCCACCTAGGAGTTGAGTTTAAAAGTGCAATCCATTTCTATTCTGCGGAATAAAAGTACCGGAATGTTTGTACCCTGACGATAAGAGCGCCTATTTGCATCTAGAAGCTAGGCAATTTCTTCATCCTGGGAAACTCTTCTTTGCGATACAAAACAAACAAAATGTCTCCAAAGAAGTCAGACTAATTCTTTTCCGACTTTTATACTTCTCTAATGTATTAAGGAGAAATATGTAATTAACGTAAAAATCATCTTTATGTTGATTTATTTGTGATTCAGTTTTCTTGCTTATCTCTTCCACAATTTAAATCTTTATAAATACAAATTATTTCTTAATAATGTTAATGTTGAAAATCTTATTAACAAAGTTAAACGTACAAAATGCACATTTTCAAATGCCCTCAATTTTATAATTTATTCTGAATGTAAGAAGAAGTTTATTTTTCTTCTTCTTGTGGTTTTAAAGAAAATTAAGACATTTTAGAAAAATCTTAATTAATTCTTTAATTAATTTAATTTAATTTATTAATTAATTTAATTCTTTAAATTAATTAATTCTTAATTATCATTCTTAATTTAATTCTCTAATGTAAAAATGAAAAAAAATATATAGAAAATAGTCATGTTTATATTGATTTATTTGTGATTTAGTTTTATTGCTTCTGAACCACAATCTAAAGCATTAAAAAAACAAATTATTTCTCAATAATGTTGATGTCTGAAATTTTTTTATTAACAAAATTATACAAAATCGTAATGTTCAAATGCCCTCAATTATAAAATATATTCTGGATGTAAGAACTATTCTCCCCTATACAAAATAAAAAAAAGTTCACTAAAGATTAATTCATTTCATTCTTTTGTATTTCTTTAATAAGAATATATTGAAGAATATATACGTAATAATTAAGTTTACAAACTCTGATAAAAATCTAAAATGCATCCTCAAATCCTCTTTCGAATTAATGGTAAATTCAATATGAATCTAAAGATATAACAAATTTCTTAGATGGAAATTAAAATTATGACTACCTTAATGATTTAATAAATTCAATTATAGGTTTCAAGCTTTCGAACAGGAAGATATCAATTCATCGTCAGAAGCAAGTGGTCAAAAACCCTGAATCTATATAACTAATAATGGTCCATATTTCTATTCGAAAACTTAAAACAACCCTTTTGATAATAATATAAAACTTGCATTAAAATATTATCCATTATTTACATACCACCATTCTCGAGTAAGAGAAGATAATACAAATCCTTCTCTCTGCCTCATCGCTTCATTAATTACCTAAATAAGGTTTTTTTTGGTCCCTAAAGGCAGCTTAAATTCAGTCTGTGAGTCAGAGGAAGCATTTAAGGTTCTAATTGGTTTGGAGATGGGAAGAAACACACCAGGGGATTCTCGGGGATTTCCCGCCTTGAAATGAATCCCAACAGTTCTTATTCAGTACATTAAAACTGGTTACAATTGTATTGATTAAGATTTTTTTATGTACGTGCATGAGGAAAAATTTTTAATGATTTTTATCATTTCACAATATTATCCCTTCCACGATTAAGATGTATTATATTTTGTGATTTTTTTTTTTAATAAAGGCTAGAAGAAGCGTTTAAGAAACCATGGAGTTATTATTATTATATTTACTACCTTAAATTTTGCTAATTGTATAAAGATGTATTTTATAAAGTGGCATTCATTATATTAACGTTAGCTCCGAGTTACACATTATTTTCAATCATGTAAGAATTTTTTTTCCCCGATTTAACTCGTTATTAAAGTGGAAAAATAAAGAATTAAATTTGTTTCAAATGTGACCAAAAATGTGAAACCGTTCGATAACTTGGAACTTGCCCTAGCTACAATGAAGCCCGAAATATATATTCATTTGAATTTTATTTAATCTAAAATATTTATATTCCCAAATCATAAAATATTCCTAAATGCAAACTAAATTTTAGAATAACTTTTAAAAATTTTTCATGAAATCAAAAGCCGTAACGTTTCTATAGAATTACTTCAATTTAAATAAACCATTTCAGTTTTTATTTCACGTTTTTCTCTCTATTTTTTTGGCGGGAAATCTTCCTCGCTGACTAGCCATGCAGTTACGCTCCTATTTCATCTACTCGACAGAAATCTCGGGAAATAAAAGTGAATAAAAATCCCAATCCGTAAATTAGGGACTGGATTGTTGACAGAAGAATTGGGTATAAGAGGACGCTAGACTTGATTTAGCAGTGTGGAAAGTGACTTTTCCTTCTTTATAATGCATTTGTTTAGCAACTGTTTAAGCCAATTATAGGCTATCAGTAAGACTGTGATAATTATAATTAATTATGTTTGTGATTGAATATAAATATTGTACAGGTCTGGAATCTATTTCGTAATAAAGAATAATGTGAAATTGGTTAAAAGAACACTGGTAATAAGGATTTATTCCTGGGATATTGAGGGAATATCCTAGGCAAAAAGGATTTATTCCTGGGATATTAAGGGAATAGCCTGGGCAAGAAGGATTCATTCCTGGGATATTAAGGGAATATCTTAGGAAACCAGGATTTATTCCTGGGATATTAAAGGAATATCCTAGGCAACCAGGATTTATTCCTGGGATATTGAGGGAATATCCTAGGCAACCAGGAATTATTCCTGGGATATTAAGGGAATATCCTAGGCAACCAGGAATTATTCCTGGGATATTAAGGGAATATCCTAATCAAGAAGGATTTATTCCTGGGATATTAATGGAATATCTTAGGCAACCAGGATTTATTCCTGGGATATTAAGGGAATATCTTAGGAAACCATGATTTATTCCTGGGATATTGAGGGAATAATTTTTTCATATAATCGTGCGTCGTAGACAATATTACAATTAGAATATTTTCTATCCAAATGTTTTGCATTGTCTGTCATTTTTATGATTGACAACAATAAAATAATGCAAAAAGAAGTGAAATAATGTTAATTCTTTCTTTGAATGCATCACTCATGCTGTTTTAGAAATAAAAAAATCGATAGGAAGCATAAAAATAGATTGATATAAAATATCATAAATATACTGTTGAATACAATAAGATTATCATTATAAACAACTAGTTTTATCGATTCGAAATCCATCACTTCCAAAAAAAAATTAAAATCCTAGAATATTTATCATTTATAATTACTTTGTGTCCTCATAATTTGATTAAAATCTAATAATAATCATGAAAATATCTCAAAGTTTATTATATTCCCATCAACATTTTTATTTGTCATCTAGAAATTCTTTATATTTCTTCATCAGGAACGTACAGGAAAAATTTAAATAGATTGTAGAACTGTAAAAATGTACTCTATTTGTATTTAAAACTGATCATTAATTCTTTGCATTTAATTCTTCACGGGCCCAATTGAAGAATATTACGAATTCCGATCTCTTCAGACTCCTGCCAAAGAAGATAAAACTTTGACAGATTTCGTGAAAGTCCTTTTGATTCTTAAGTTTTGTTGCACACACAAACCGTCCACCTTTTCGATAAGTTCTTCTGAATCCTCCGTCACAACTGTTTGAGCTCATCATTCCTCTTAGGCTCAAGAGGTCTGCATATCAGTGGCCTCTTGAAGCCACTCTTAGAATAAGAGTCAAGCCACTCTTACACTCCAAGAATGCCTGCGCAAGAACATTTAAAGCAAAAACAAATTCTCCAAAACTATCACCGCCTAAATTTACTTGGCTTGTCATCAGCAAGAGAATAAATGCAATGGAAGACCAAGAGTTCTTAGACGATAGAGAATTTCAAATGCATTGAGAAATTGATGGAGTATTCGTTTGGATTTTGGTTTATGAGACGGTCGAAAGGGATGGTTTCAAAGGCCATGAGGTCGATATACTGAAGGCTTAGAGTTTCAAAAGATTATCACCTTCAACTGGAGTTTTCTAAGAAGTTTCGAACTCTGTCAATTCCTTTGAAGCCCTCATGGGATCTCCTGTTAAGTTTTATATATTGAAAAATAGTCTCTTTTCTATATCGACAAAACACAATTGATTTACTATTAACCAATCTGCATTGACATTAAAATCACCAATACTTTAAGAAATGAAGTAACTGTTTCACGGTTTGGACAATAATTAAATTCACTAGGAACTTTATTTTCTTGCTCAACTGTCACTTTATCTCAAACCAAATGAGTTTCAAGAAAAGTTCTTCAGTTTTGTTTCCTTAGTACAGAAACACAGAAAAGTTAGATTAGTTTTCTGCTTATGCAAGTGAAGGCAAGCTCCTTGTATTACATCGGCAACAACCGCTTGCAAATAGAACCCACTAATTTATCCCATTTGTGGCAACTTTACTACATTGAACCAGTTGATTGGAGTCCTTTTTGTATGTTATGTCCTTATGAAAAAGTTATTGTGGGGCCATAGAAGATTAAGAGGGATACCAGAGAGTAAGTTATGGTATGTCCATAGAAGATTAAGAGGGGATACCAGAGAGAAAGTTATGGTGGGGTCATAGAAGATTAAGAGGGATACCAGAGAGAAAGTTATTGTGGGGCCATAGAAGATTAAGAGGGATACCAGAGAGAAAGTTATGGTGGGGCCATAGAAGATTAAGAGGGAATACCAGAGAGAAAGTTATGGTGGGGCCATAGAAGATTAAGAGGGGATACCAGAGAGAAAATTATGGTGGGGCCATAGAAGATTAAGAGGGATACCAGAGAGAAAGTTATGGTGGGGCCATAGAAGATTTAGAGGGATACCAGAGAGAAAGTTATGGTGGGGCCATAGAAGATTAAGAGGGATACCAGAGAGAAAGTTATGGTGGGGCCATAGAAGATTAAGAGGGGATACCAGAGAGAAAATTATGGTGGGGCCATAGAAGATTAAGAGGGATACCAGAGAGAAAGTTATGGTGGGGCCATAGAAGATTAAGAGAGGATACCAGAGAGAAAGTTATGGTGGGGCCATAGAAGATTGAGAGGGGATACTTGACAGAAAGTTATGGTGGGGCCATGGAAGATTCAGACCCATTTAATCTTCAATCCCCCCACCATAACTTTCTTTTTAAGAAATTATCTTATAATGTAATAAATAACTTACAATACAGTTATTATTTACTGCATTTATTAACAGCTAATTGTTTCTATTAATACCTCTATCAATCAAATTAACTCCATTTATCTCTCTTTATAATTATTTAATCCGTATAATCTTTTGGGCATTAACATACTTCATAAAAGAAGTCTCATCCATTCACACTTACTGTTGCAATATTCATGTCCATTTACATTCATCTTGACCCTTTGTGGAAAGAGTCTCAAGCCATTTATCTACGGACAAAGCCCGCCAAATCTCAGCAAAGAGTAAAAGTTCAGAGTATTTCACATGTCAGGACACAATGGCAACAGAAAGAATGGAAAACGCGTCTGATAATGGGACAGGAGGAGCATGAAGAAGGATACTGTAAGTGATTATAATATGGGAATTTAATTGATACGTAAAAATATCGTTCATTTTATTTAAGTTAAAATCCATAAGTTCAAATTTAAGGCATATATCTGCGTAAATTGGATACACAGATTTGCAGTAAATAAAAATTCAAATTGAAGCACTGATTCCTCTAAAATTCTCCCCGAGTTATGCAGTAATTTCCACGACAATACCACAAGTATTTAAAAAGACACAAAACTTATGAAACTAATTAGAATGATAAACCTAAATAACAAGAAGCTGTTATTATACAGCAAGACGATCCCGTTTATAAATAACAATAAAGAAATCGAGAAAAGTCAGTCGAATGGTATACTCAAAAGGAAATCGAATTCTAACAGTAAATGAGGGCAGCTGAGAACACGATACTTGATCAACAATATCACTTGCAGAAACAGGGCAATAGACTTTAACGAATTAGGGATGAAGTTGATGAAATTCGTGCCATGTTGGAAAAGCCGGCATCTTGGACGGTACCTCCAACTTCTATAATGACGGATTTGAAGACTGTGAAATCGGAGGTGGGACAACTACTTGAAGTGAAGCGTAGAGCATCGAAGTATGCTGAACTCTATGCCCAATTTCCTGAAATTCAGATCTACGACAGCGTGGATATCATCAATAATCAAGCGAATGCTCATGTCGAATTGTCCGAAAAATTAGTTAGATATACGACCAATAAAATGAGTCAAGTTGAAGGTGTTTAAGAAATTAAATCATATATATCGAGGTTTTAAAAGATTGTTGAAAATAATAGTGCAATGGATCAAATAACTCAAGTAACTTGCTTTTAAGCATTGGATAAGGTATTCAATTACCTTTCTAGTAACTAGAATATGTGATGGGAAATTAAATACTATTTTATAAATGATATATATTTAAAGTAGACTTTCAATTTTTCACCCAAAAGAAACGAGAATTATGATAAACTAGTGTACTTTCCTGTTAAAAATAACGGATCATCATCAATACCAATTTATTACCCGTTATTGTGTTACTTTTAATGAATTCAATTGAAATTAAATTTTCTGCATAGTCTAACTTATTTGATGGATAAAATACATTTAAAAATTATAAAATTAAAATACATTTAAAATGTGAATTATTATTAATTATTTCAGGTTAGTTGAAACAATTATAAATATACATTTCAATGAGATTTAACAACAAAATTTTTAGTGGTTGGTAAATCTAATTAACAAATTGAGAATCTGAAACCAAGACAATAGAGGTAAAATTATTGGACCATCAATCTACCATATCGATGTTTCCTCAAATGTTATTCAAGATACTGAAGATAATATAATGAAAATGAATGGCAAGCTGCTTCTAAAAATAAACTCTGACGTTGAACACATAAATTTTCCACCCGTCTGAATCTAATACTGAAACCTGACCGAAATGGTTCTATTTCGGACTCATTCATTCGCCTGTCGTTAAAATGTGCATTCTTTGATTATGATTGTGTAGCCTTTGATGGCGTCAGGTGAGTTTTAGAGCTGCAAATGACAGGTGAGGGAGTTGATCAATGGAGTAATTACTGACCCAATGTATGACCGAGTGACAGAATGACATGACAGCTAAAAGAGAACAAATATTGCCTGCCATTGCATGGTATTTAAAGTTAATTTACAAAAAGGTTAGTAATTTTAATTATTTATACCATTTGTTATTAAGCAAGAGGTAATCAGAGTAACATTCATGTGTTAAATTATGAAATGAAATTTTCCAGTGATCTCTCTTGTGATTGTAATCTTAAATCTTCTTAGTCGCTACAAAGTTTTCTTGTTAGAAGACTTAGTCAAGAGAAAGATTTTAAAGGAAGAGGAGAAATAAAAGAGGAGAGAGGAAGAGGAGAAATAAAGAGGAGAGAGGAAGAGGAGAAATTAAAGAGGAGAAATTAAAGAGGAGAGAGGAAGAGGAGAGAGGAAAGAGGAGAAAGGAAAGAGGATACAGGAAAGAGGATAAAGGAAAGAAGAAGAAAGTAAGAGAGGAAAGGAAGAGGAGAAGGGAATAGGAAATAGGACAGTAAAAAAAGCAAAGGGAGAAAGCAAGGAGGAGCTATTTGAACCAAAATATCAAACTGTCAGAGACCCCATTATGTCCCATCTGTAGACATTCTTTCTTCATATTTCTATTTATTTATTATTCAATGTATAGGACTATGTATTTATTGTGAAGATAGTACATAGGATAGGCCTAACCTTGTGTCTTTACGGCTTAACTAAGTCTTTGGTCCTAAAGGCAGATTGGCTCTAGACTTTGTCGCACTAACAACCCACATAGAACTCTACATTTACCCTCTTTTTGATCATCCGCAATAAGTTAATATTTGCTGAAATAGGGAGTACGGAGGAGCAACTTACATCCGTAGTAGACATGGAGATGTAAGGTATAATTTATAATAATAATAATTACTCACAGGCCACGGCTACATGCATATCCATTCATATCCACAGTACAGGCAATATAAATTTATTACTGGAATATTAAATGAGTATCACAGGCAAAAGGCTTTATTCCTGGGATATTAAAGAAATTTCCCAGGTACGAGGGATTTATTCCTGGGATATTAAAGGAATTTCCCACGCAAAAGGCTTTATTCCTGGGATATTAAAGGAATTTCCCACGCAAAAGGCTTTATTCCTGGGATATTAAAGGAATTTCCCACGCAAAAGGCTTTATTCCTGGGATATTAAAGGAATTTCCCACGCAAAAGGCTTTATTCCTGGGATATTAAAGGAATTTCCCACGCAAAAGGCTTTATTCCTGGGATATTAAAGGAATTTCCCACGCAAAAGGCTTTATTCCTGGGATATTAAAGGAATTTCCCACGCAAAAGGCTTTATTCCTGGGATATTAAAGGAATTTCCCACGCAAAAGGCTTTATTCCTGGGATATTAAAGGAATTTCCCACGCAAAAGGCTTTATTCCTGGGATATTAAAGGAATTTCCCACGCAAAAGGCTTTATTCCTGGGATATTAAAGGAATTTCCCACGCAATAGGCTTTATTCCTGGGATATTAAAGGAATTTCCCACGCAATAGGCTTTATTCCTGGGATATTAAAGGAATTTCCCACGCAATAGGCCTTTATTCCTGGGATATTAAAGGAATTTCCCAGGCACGAAGAATTTATTCCTGTGATATTCTCTTAAAACCCGTTAGGTACCTTACTACCATGATATCATATGAGTTCACTCAAAAATTACAAATTTCCTAATCATCGGTCAAAATTTACTCATGTCTAACATATGTTCATGTTTATTAGGTATATTTCCAATATTAAACATAATATATAGACAGAAAATATGTATACATTTAGACAGAAAATTTGGAAATTGGTAAATTTTGAGTGATCTCACATGAGATCTCTGGTAAGTAATGGCTTAATATCCCGTGAATGCATGCCTTAAAGTACTAATTTACAGATCACCAGACTCTAAACTTACAACAGTGCTTATCTAACAGTATTTCCAACTCCAGAAACTCGACAACTTGTCTTTTTTGCCTGCAATTCGCTTCTAAACTCTCTTCTATTCTTCTGTTTTTCTATTGCATCATTTAATAAAACTCTTCCATTCAGATATTTTTCTGTATTCAAATTTTGAGAAGCAATTTTCTGAACCAAGGGATTTTCTCTCTTTTTGTGTGAATTGATTGCAGAGCCGTACACGACACATTTTACGGGAGGTTTTTCCGGGGAAATCTCGCTAGATAAATTCATGAGTGGAAACATTTAGGAGACTATGTGGCAAGTGACTTGCAGTTGTCATGAAGTGGAATTAGACAGAAACATTTTAAATTCATGAGTGGAAACATTAAGGAGACTATGTGCCAAGTGACTTGCAGTTGTCATGAAGTGGAATTAGACAGAAACATTTTAAATTCATGAGTGGAAACATTTAGGAGACTATGTGCCAAGTGACTTGCAGTTGTCATGAAGTGGAATTAGACAGAAACATTTTAAATTCATGAGTGGAAACATTAAGGAGACTATGTGCCAAGTGACTTGCAGTTGTCATGAAGTGGAATTAGACAGAAACATTTTAAATTCATGAGTGGAAACATTAAGGAGACTATGTGCCAAGTGACTTGCAGTTGTCATGAAGTGGAATTAGACAGAAACATTTTAAATTCATGAGTGGAAACATTTAGGAGACTATGTGCCAAGTGACTTACAGTTGTCATGAAGTGGAATTAGACAGAATAGTTACCTGATTTATATGAAATTTTGCCTAAATTTTCCTTAAACTTAGAAATTTAAAAAATTACTATATTTTTCATTAAATTTTTTATTTTTATTAGGTATATGTTCTTCTCTAAAGGACTTAATTTTCCAAAAATTATATATATTATATTGCCAGCTGTACATAACTTCATTATTTTAAATAAATATATGCATAGGGTAAGTTCTTAATTATCGATCAGTTTCACATTTTCGGACATGTAAGAAAAAACGATATAATAATAATAAAAAGAATTAGTGGTAATTTTATTTTTATTGGTATCCATGATACCTGCAGGTATCATGGATACCAATAAAACTAAAATTAAATAATAATTATTATATCGTTTTTTCTTAAGTGCCCGAAAATGTGGAACTGATCTATAATTAAGAACTTACCCTACGTAGAAAACATTACTTTTTATAGACATTATATTTTACATCTAATAAATATGATTTTTAATCTAACAAATATTTTCAAAAAATAAAAATCACAAATATAATATAACTTGAAATTATTAAAACATATTCAATTCAAATAAAAAAGGCTTGACTCATGAATTAACATTTATATAAAATAATGGTAAATAAGAATAAATTCAACATTATTTATAAATCTTAATAACATGCTGATAAGAAGAATTAGTTATTGTGTAAATTGTATTATTAAAACTAGTTCATTGAATAATAAAATTTAAAGTATTTAATATAGATAAATTAATTAATTTTCACAAGATAACAGCTAAATAATTAATTTAAAACCAACGATATGATCAAAATTAATAATGAATAAGAGTCAAAAAGGTTGCAAAAATTATTCATAAATGTTTTACATTTAAAACAAATTTTCATAATTTCTTCAAACAACTTACAACAACAATGAAATAAAAGTTAAACATACCAAGCAGTAAAATTAGTTACCTATTATTAGTCAGTAAATACATGTAACCCCAACTAACAAGCTTTTCGTTAGTAATTTAATTAGTTATCTATTAGTTACCTATTATTAGTCAGTAGGTAAATACATGTAACCTCAACTAACAAGCTTTTCTACTCCTAATTAAGTTATTATATCGCCCATAACTCTTTTACAAAGAGATCTTCAATTCAGGAATAACCAGCACTAATTCTTTCTCAACATTGCACTCTGGTACTCAAATGCACATGTCTGTAGACCCTATAATTGCTGAAATTATTGCTACTTTTTGAAGCAGTTTGCCATTTTGATAGCATAGTTTAATGGCAGCTAAAATTGCGATAATATAATTGCTTTTAATTACTAAAAATGATGGCTAGAAAGCAATCATAATTACGACAGTTTAAACGAGGGATATATTTTGCCTTCAGGAGAGTAAAGGATTTAATTGGACTAGGGAAATTATTAGCAGGAAACCTTATCTATTAAATTAAACTGTATTCAAATCTGTAATAGATACAAAAGAACTCCTCTATAGTGAACTCCTCTATAGTGAACTACTCTGTAGTTAACTCCTCTGTAGTTAACTACTCTATAATGAACTACTCTATAGTGAACTCTTCTATAGTGAACTCCTCTGTAGTGAACTCCTCTGTAGTGAACTCCTCTGTAGTTAACTCCTCTATATTGAACTCCTCTATAGTGAACTCTTCTATAGTGAACTCCTCTGTAGTGAACTCCTCTGTAGTTAACTTCTCTATAGTGAACTGATCTATAGTGAACTCCTCTATAGTGAACTCCTCTGTAGTTAACTCCTCTATAGTGAAGTCATGTGTAGTGAACCATTTTGAGTTTTAGAGTTCTGAGAAATAAAAACCCTGTATAATGAATATATTTCAAAAAGAAAGAAAATATTTCGTATAGTCTGCCTTGAAAAGAAAAGTTTTCTCTTCATGTCTCATATCCTCTAACTAATTGAAGTTCACTATAGAGGAGTTCTACTATATGAAATAAAGTGCCCGTACACAGAGAAAAAAGTTTACTCATATTTAATGGGTCAACAATTTATGCTTTGAATCAATACATATATTACGTGAGTTGGTTGGACTTTATTCATGTTTTTACGTGTGTTAAAACAACTATGATGTGGTGTCTCACCAAACAATAGTTAATTCAATTCATTTTATGGGTTGAATCAACTTACTATGAGAGTTAAGAGTTACTTTTTTTGGGAACGTATGTTGAAACAACTATGACAGAGTGTATTGTAGAACTCACAACGACTGTTGTGAGTTAACCAACGTCAATTTAACTACTTTTAAGTAGTGCCTGCAACTCATCACGTAGGTAGGCGCAAAAATAACCCATTCATATGAGTCAAAACAAATCAAATTTGATTTGATTCAACTAATCCTTTCTCTGTAGGTAAAGTTAATAGGTAATTGAATAATTGTAGCATTAAATACTACCTCCATTGGAATCTTTTTAACCTAATTAAGTAACATTTCATAGCATGCAAAATAAATACCGTGCTGTATCGAAATATACTCTACCTGATTTGAGAACACAATATTTAGAAGGTTATCAAATTGTTCGTCATTTCTTGAACGGCTAAACATTGTAACTGGACTTATAGGTTCAGCCTTTCTAAGAAAAACAATAAACTGGAACTTAATTATACTTTTTCACCCACCAAATCAACAAATTCTACCTGCCTACAATATAACTTGAACTAAAAGTAAAATATTATAAATTATTTTAATCGTTCTAAATCGGCGGTATATAGTATTCGATGCCATTACAGTTCGTTTCGTCTATGCTATTCCTAAGATCTATGATTTTAAACGCATATTGTCACAACCCTACCTATTATACCTACATATAAAATAAATCCCATTTGTTTCTTTGAGCTCAACCTTCATATTTCCTAAATAGAATTCTCTCACATATAAAGAAACAGAAGTCTTCTTCCAGATATACAATAACTTATGAAAAGTGGGCTGGATGAACTGTGCCATTTATATTCCTAGATATTATTTATGTCTGAATTTGTGTCACCGCGACTCGTTCCTCCTAAATTTCTGCCAGTCAACATATATAAATTGAAGTGGGTCAATAAATTTCATCCGCACTCTGTGTTATATCGATAATAAATTCAGAGAGTGAAAGTGACTCAGAAATACTCTCTAAAATGGAGAGTAGTGAATAGAGAGAGGGTGTGTGAAAAGAGAGAATGAATAGAGAGTGAATAGAGAGAGTGAATAGAGAGTGTGAATAGAGAGAATGAATAGAAAGTGAATAGAGGGAGTGAATAGAGAGTGTGAATAGAGCGAATGAATAGAGAGTGAATGGAGGGAGTGAATAGAGAGAAGGAATAGAGAGTGAATAGAGGGAGTGAATAGAGAGTGTGAATAGAGGGAGTGAATAGAGAGTGAATAGAGAGAGGGTGTGTGAAAAGAGAGAATGAATAGAGAGTGAATAGAGAGTGTGAATAGAGAGAGTGAATAGAGTGTGAGTGAATAGAGAGTGTATGAATAAAGAGAGTTTGGAAATATATATTTTATCATCAGGTTCAAAAGTGATAATCATGACCAGACCAATATATTGATGGATATTTTCCCCATTTTCCCCAAATGGATATACCCTCCGAGAGAACTTACAGGTGGGACCATGATAATTGAGCCCCAACAATTGAGCTCGACAACAATTGAGCCCAAGACAAATGAGCCCAGGACAATTGGGCACTAGGACAATTAATCCCCAAGACAATTATTGAACCCCAAAATAATTTTTGAATTGACTTAGGGCACAATTGAATTGGGCTCAATTGTCGGTGGGTTCAATTGTCTTTGGCCCAACTGTTGGTCCACGTATCTTCCAATAGATATATCCCCAGACTAATATTAAATATCATCTGTCAATGGATATATCCCCAAATAGATATATCCCTTAAATGTTCACTCAACTCTAAATTTTTATTATTCTATTAATACGAACTAAAATTTCTGGTTATAAAACTACAAACCGTTTCAAATTTGATCCTATAAATATATTATAATGTATTATTTAAGTTATTCAGGTTTAAGTTGTTTAAATTACTCCGACTTTCTAGTGAAAAAAAAGGGACTATGACACTTCAGAATAAATCAGAACCATAAGGAAGCTAATAGACATATTTAAAAGACTACCTACACTTTTCCTAAACACCATTACTCTAAAAAAACATAGGTGAAAGTGTTCCTACAAATACCTAATTACCAATAGATATACGACAATACGTGAGATACTCTGTATGCTTCTCTTGTTCTTCTGCTTAATTTATTAGAATGTCGGACAGTGAAGGTAGAGTCTGACTATTTTCTTTTATAATTAATTACGAAGCGAATAGTTAATCCATTCATTTTCTATTTACTGTAATATGTTAGTTGACTTTAGTTCTACTTATTTATAGCATTTCTAGAGTAATTATAACAAAGAGTGGAGGGGACCTTTAGTATATACTTATCTCCATTAAGGGCCGTACACACGTAGGGTTTTTAAGTCTTTCCACCAGATTTTTTTGTTAAGCTCCTCCTACTTTTTCCACGAGAATATAAGAAAAAATTATATAATTATTATTTATTTTAGTAGGTATCCATGATACCATCAGGTATCTTGAATGTATTTACTTCAGTTGGTATCCAAGATATCTGCAGGTATCATGGATACCAACTAAAATAAATGAAAATTATATCGTTATTTCTTATATTCTGGTGGAAATAGTAGGAGGAGCTTAGCAAAATGTCTGGTAGAAAGACTTAATAGACCCTATGTGTGTACGGCCTTTTCATATATACCATATGCTGAACACTCCTCGTCATCACCTCTCTATCTCTCCATGGCTCTAAAGTTTTATTATTCAGTAGAAGCTTCTCTTGTCGCACTCTATTTTCTAATCTGAAATATGACCCCCCGCCCCCCCCCCCCCTCCCCGTATATGAAACCCCTCCCCCCCCCCCTCCCTCTCCACCTCATTAGGGATAATGACGGTAAACATTGGCCAATTTGACACAATCACCATATTTAGGGCCTCAGACCTGATTATCAAAGAAAAAAACCTACATTGCGATGTATGAGAGTTAGCATTATTCAATAATTTATTTTAATTGGTAAAGTGATAAGGGTAATATTAAATTGATTATGTCATTGATAATTATTTGAGGAATATTCATTATATACTCAATAGTCAATACACAATATTTTCCCTTGCTTTTTTTTTGTCAATTTCATCTAATGGCAATTAAATTAAACTGAACTTTTTTTTAAAGTATATTAAAGTAATTTATTCCAGGTATAGTCAAATGCATCTCAACTATAGGAATTAATACAATGTACCTCAACTATAGGAATAAAGTTAATTCCCTAAGCAATTCTTTTACAAAACTGTGAATTATTATTGTGGTCATTTTTCTTTGAATTCATAAGGGGAAGAACAAATGAAAACCACGAAACAATTCGACAAATTTCTCCTCCACCTGTTAAGACAAAAATGAAAGCCGACACCGGGCCTCCAATGTTGTGCTCTTTTATTCAAATATTTTAAAAGCTACAGCAAGGAAAGAATATGTTTGTAGTTCTGAAACCTTTTATCAATAGTTTGCATCAAAGAAAATTTTCAAAGAAAAATAGATATACACAAAACATTCAAATTCAATTAAGCATAGAATTTTTTATTTGCAGTATATATTTTTAACGGTTAGATCAATCAGTGAGTTAAAAACTGCTCTGTAGGTGTATATATATGGATATAAATATTTTCTTTCAATTATCTAGAATAGATAAATAAATAAATTAGTTTGTTTTAATCGAAAAAAATTTCATATTAAAAAAAATAATAAATAGATAAGTTAATTATTTTTTTATGATATCATTTAATATAAAGTGAATTCTTATTTCATACTTACCATTATTCAAATAAATTCTATCACACATCCATGCTTACTTATTTGTACATAATGATGAATAATCCCGTATAACTGTAACAGTCTTATCTATCGGCTTATCTTATCAGTTGTATGATCTAGATAGCAACCCGGACTCATTCTCAAATTATGTCTCAGTTACAACTACACCGTGAACCCACAACTACCTTGAAATATTTAACTCTGAATAAAGTTTTTGAAACGGGATCCAAAATGAGTTCCGACTCGGATAATGAAAACGAGAATAATCATTCTCCAATTAAAAATGTTCCAACTCCCAAACCTAGAACAGTGTTCGAAACGAAAAGATCGGCCAAACCTGCTGAAGAAGACGAAGAGAGTGTTAGCTCTGGTTCTACCAAAGTTAGTAAAAGTAGCAGCAAAACCTCTTACTCAATGATGAAATTTCTATTTCCTAGGCCTAATCCAAGAAAACCTAAACTCCCACCGAAGGAGAACCGCAGGAGTCAAAACAGAGACTCTGAACCCAAGCCTCTGAGACGCAAGAACAGGATTCGACCAGCTGGATCTAGGAGCTCCTCCCAAAGAGAATCTCTGGAGGAGACCCAATCAAAAGGACTTTCTAATTCCAGAGAGTCTTTGGAGGAATATTCCAAGGAGGAGGAGGCTACAAGGAAAGGATCTATGAATTCAGGACAGAAAGGAACCCCTTCTCGCCCTGCTCCTCCAAAACCTTTCAGGATTAAGACATTGAAGCAACTGCAGGAGATTGCGCAAAGGGCGGAAGACTGTGAGGAAAATGCAAGAAGAGACAGCGCTAATAATAATCACGTCAAGGTGAGATACGTATCCGATTTAATTTCTTAAAATAATTCATCTTCGATAAGTTGATAGTAGTAAAACAGAATCTATTGATAATACATTTAAATGTATTTAGATTATTATCAAACATTTGAAATTATTATTATATTATAATGCAAATTATAATGGGTATTAGATTTTTTAATGATGACGACAATTTAGGAAGCAAAATAACATAACAATCATGTAAAGGGTGCATATCCTTTTATTTTGATAATATCACTATAGTAGTACTAATATCACTTTAATATCACTATAGTAGTTCTAATATCACTTCAATATAACAATAGTAGTACTAATGTCACTTCAATATCACTATAGTAGTACTAATATCACTTCAATATAACAATAGTAGTACTAATGTCACTTCAATATAACAATAGTAGTACTAATGTCACTTCAATATCACTATAGTAGTACTAATATCACTTTAATATCACTATAGTAGTACTAATATCACTTTAATATCACTATAGTAGTACTAATATCACTTTAATATCACTATAATAGTACTAATATCACTTCAATATAACAATAGTAGTACTAATATCACTTTAATATCACGATAGTAGTACTAATATCACTTTAATATCACTATAGTAGTATTAATATCACTTTAATATCACTATAGTAGTACTAATATCACTTTAATATCACTATAGTGGTACTAATATCACTTCAATATAACAATAGTAGTACTAATGTCACTTCAATATAACAATAGTAGTACTAATGTCACTTCAATATCACTATAGTAGTACTAATATCACTTTAATATCACTATAGTAGTTCTAATATCACTTCAATATAACAATAGTAGTACTAATGTCACTTCAATATAACAATAGTAGTACTAATATCACTTCAATATAACAATAGTAGTACTAATGTCACTTCAATATAACAATAGTAGTACTAATGTCACTTCAATATCACTATAGTAGTACTAATGTCACTTTAATATCACTATAGTAGTACTAATATCACTTTAATATCACTATAGTAGTACTAATATCACTTTAATATCACTATAGTAGTACTAATATCACTTTAATATCAC
>CANNZV010005066.1:0-31597 GCA_947561585.1 Caprella mutica | reverse complement strand
CCTCCAATCTCCCAAAACATCCCTCCAATCTCCTAAAACATCCCATCCCCTCAATCTCCTAAAACATCCCCTCCAATCTCCTAAAATATCCCTCCAATCTCCCAAAACATCCCCTCCAATCTCCTAAAATATCCCCTCCAATCTCCCAAAATATCCCCTCCAATCTCCCAAAACATCCCCTCCAATCTCCTAAAACATCCCCTCCAATCTCCTAAAACATCCCCAACCAATCTCCTAAAACATCCCCTCCAATCTCCTAAAACATCCCCTCCAATCTCCTAAAACATCCCCTCCAATCTCCAAAACATCCCCTTCAATCTCCTAAAACATCCCTCCAATCTCCTAAAAACATCCCCTCCAATCTCCTAAAACATCCCCTCCAATCTCCCAAAACATCCCCTCCAAACTCCTAAAACATCCCCTCCAATCTCCTAAAACATCCCCTCCAATCTCCTAAAACATCCCTCCAATCTCCTAAAACATCCCCTCCAATCTCCTAAAACATCCCCTCCAATCTCCTAAAACATCCCCTCCAATCTCCCAAAAAATCCTCTCCATTCTCCTAAAACATCCCCTCCAATCTCCTTAAACATCCCCTCCAATCTCCCAAAACATCCCCTTCATTCAGTTGATGTTGTCGCTGTCACACTATCGTAGTTTTTTATTTCCGGTTCAAAGTCTCGCTTTTCGAAGTGGTATATTTCTGTTTCGAATTTTATCCACATGATTGTCTCCCCAAACCATCGGTATAGTGTCTGAATGACTCGCAGTTAATGCATTTCGTCTGTCTATCTCTTTGGCAACCTAC
Source organism: Caprella mutica (assembly GCA_947561585.1). Classification (NCBI taxonomy): domain Eukaryota; kingdom Metazoa; phylum Arthropoda; class Malacostraca; order Amphipoda; family Caprellidae; genus Caprella; species Caprella mutica. The sequence continues at coordinate 30,789 of CANNZV010005066.1, read as the reverse complement.
TTTCCATCCAATGAATACAGTACTAAGGTTTGACAGGGTATATACTCCTCTATAGTGGATGTAAAGTCGTGAGTAAGAGAACTACCACGTATAGTGAACATATTTTCTTTAGTCTACTATGAATAGGCATTAGTTTTAGAAAACTAATGCCTATTCATGGCAGACTAAAGGAAATTTGTTCACTATAAGAGGTAATTCTCTTACTCATGACTGTACAAGACTCCACTATAGAGAAGTTCTATAGTATATAGCATAATTTTTTATATTTTTCTTTAATACATTTTGGATATCACTAATAAGAAATAACAGGTTTCTAAGATCAAATAAATTTTGCTCATCGAGATTTGAGTCAAAACATCGAAAGATGAGGGTACGATTCGTGAAGATATTGAATTCTTTGGCTTTGATGTAGGTTTTATTTTTTGTCTTGAATTCTCTATCTTCGATATATGTTTTTTATTTGTTTTCCAGTAATGCCAGTAACAAAGAATAAATAAAATAATTAATATGACGTGAAAAATGTAGTACAGTATAGGACTCCTGAATTACGGTATGCAAAATTTACGGACTGTCCCAAATTATGGACACCTTTTTTATGGAATAGAAAATTTATGGACTTGTATTTTAAATAGTTGTGATTTTTTTTTATTTAAATATTGTAATCTTCTTTTTATAGATTACGATAATATTTACAATAAAATTAAGCCTGGTATAATGGCCTCCGATGTGGAATTATTGATTCCAACAAAAGAAAGAGTAGTTCCTTAGCATTACTTCAAAAATTGAATATTCATTTTAAGCAATTTTTACTGTTTGTACAACGAAATAAAAATATGTTAGAAAACTGATGTTGTGATATATACAACATCTCAATAACTCTTTTCTCTGAAAGAACATTCAATATTCAAGGCATGTTTAACCATAAGTGGGACTCGTATAACAATTCCCTGTACAACCGAAACTGATATCATACGGATGGCAGCATTCCGTCTTGTTTATATGGCCCAAATTGTCGGGATTTTGGTCCGTATGTCGCGCTTCATAGAATATTACGCTGCGTGATCACGTAGAAGGTATTTGCATAACTTGATCTAAGGGAGAGTATCACGCTATCCAAACCACAAATATGGAGTATTTTGATGCTCGGGATTATTCAGATGAGGACACAAACATACACCAAGTTCCCTTTTCCATATTAAGTTTGATGCCTGTTTTGAAGATCAAAACACTCTTTTTCCTTCCTTGGAGATGAAATAATAGTAGATTACAGTGTTTAGGTTCCTGTAAGCAAGCGATAAAGCGTTTCAGAAGCTCAGGAGATGAAGACTGAGATAAGATTCCTCTTTTTTTCTCTAGAATCTCATAACTCAACAGAGAAGCATTTGGTGTTTTCTTTTTGGCGTAACAACAGTCATTAATTACGGCATTCTGTTCTATCTTAGAGTTAGGGCATGCATCGTAATTATGCAGTTGAACAAACAGACAGAAATGTAGACAAGCACTTAATTTCTCTTTGCTTCTCTGATGATGACTTGCTGTGAATTTCCTATGGAATGATAAACGGTATTTGTGAAGAGATGACGGAGTTTACTCCTTGAATCTTTGTTTCATTGTTACCAAATATTAGGAATCATAGTTGATTTAATCCATACGTAACCAGATAATACAAGTTATACATTAAACATATATATTTATAAAATGTTAATTGATGAATACCAAATTAGTCAACTTATTATTTGAATTTTCATCAAGAAATATTTTCCAATATTCCTTTTTTTTATATACAGATGATAAATTTTCTGAATAGCTTGATATCAGATCTTCTGTTTAAAATTTTAAAATATAGTATTCAGCGCATAAGGTTTTTGAGATATTGTCTCTACCGCATAAGTTTCTATGGATACAGTGGTGCAAGAAAAATGTTCTTATGGAAATAATTTTTAACGATAACTCTTCTCTGATTGGTCGGCTAGGATGAAAAGCCAACAGTGAAGCACTATATCGTTTGTGCTCCGCCCTCTGTTGGCTCCTCCTCCTTGCATAAGTTATGAGTTGAATTAAATTACATTTCAAATGAGAACTTTGAAAATCTCAAAGTGAATGGCTGTAATGTAGTTTGGTATATCCACAAGTCTGTTGTACTGCACACTTCATGATTGTTAAATGAACTGGCATGGGGAATCGCGGGGCGAAAGTTTCTCTCTACACTTATTGGTCAATCTCCATAGCCAATCAATGAGTTAGTAACCTTAAAAACATTATCCTAAAAACTTATTTGCAAGGAACAACTATATTCTTAGTGGTAGTAATATTTTAATTTCTAACCTCAGAACTGCGCCCCTTTAAATGACAACCTGTTCACCAAACTATTTGATCTCCAGCCGACTGGAGTAATCGAGTCCACAGATTACACCACTGGAATACCTTTTGAGACTGGATGAAATGGTTCACCGTTTCATATCTTATTCTTAGCAAAAGTTTAATTTAATATTAGTAGGGATTTAACGTCTGCTTCAGAACCAAAGGACATTTCAATGATATCAAAAAGAAATAAAATACAAGGGACTGGAAGAGGCAGTCAGAAATGAAAGTGGCTCCATGAACATTGTCACCTACTACCGTCGGTGACATTCATTAAAGTTTAAAAACTGATCAAATATACTATATACCAAACAATATCTCCAATACTTTACTCTGTAGGTACCAATTCCCCAAACATCACTTCAAACATGAATTCTCTTATAATATCGATACACTCACGCTTTTCCAATGATTACAAAAACCAATGTTTAACAAACAGAAGATAAAAATATAGAAACAAACATTGCACTCCATATTTCTCTATAAAATATCCCTGAAACAATTTGAAACTCGATGGAACGGTCGCAGAATGGTTCTCCAGGGACGCGATGGCAGAGAGCAGATATAACTCGGCCAAATTTCAAGCCACATTCCATGATTAGTTGCTATAGACTGACATGTCAGCAGACATCTTTGTCTGGATATTACGGTGATAAATGAACAGCAAATACAGGTATTGATATCATAAATATACACTAAATACAGGTGTGGATATAACGTTTATGTACTGGAAATACAGGTATGGATTTCATGTGGATATTTGCGCTTTGCATTCATATTTGATGGAAGAATCTTAATTAAAAACTGAAATTCAAACAGCCATTCCAGGGCCTGAATATTTACTTATATTTATATGGTGTATGAATTTTTGTGTTTATATATATTTATTATGTATATTTACTACTTATGAATTTTTGGATGTTATATGTATTATATAGAATAAGATGTATATGCAAATTTGATACAACCTCAAAATCGTAATTTGTGATGTCGATATATCTAAGGTATAATAATCTACAAGGCCCATCTACATTGGTGGTCAGTATGGAGACTATATTACGTCATCATAAAGGCTTCTGCACACATGTCAGGGATCCGTCCGGGACGTCTCCGGTCCGTCTCCGTCACTCTCCTCTCAGTGATTCGGTGTCAGTGAAAAAATGTATCGTTACCATAATTTCAACGGACACATTCACACAGTACCGGCTCCCCTCAGTGATGAAAAAATTACTGACCGGTTTTCCCGGACGGATCCTTGACATGCGTGAATCAGCCTTTAAGGGTATGGGTTTATCCATGATGTCACAATTAGGCTATAGTGCTGCTATATCGTAAGTTATAATGCTGCTATATCGTAAGTTATAGTGCTGCTATATCGTAAGCTATCACTCCCACGCTAGAATTCAGTACTCAAATTGTACGTCCAATATTTAGATTGTTAATTAGATTACTGAAGTTAGCTCGAGTAATTTCGTTTAGAGAAGTTTACCTTAAAACTCTACTGGTGAAAATTGAATTTCATTTGAAGAACTTTACTGTAAATTTGATTGAACTTTTTTAGAGATGTTCTCTGCATGTATTTTAAGAAATCAAAAGACTTTAGAATTTAAAAACTCTAGAAATTGAGATGCAATTAAAGTTTCCCGCAAATTCATGAATGTTTGATGTGGAGAAAGTGAGAAAAATTTGGTATTCAAATTATTAAGTTGGTGGAGACGTTATAAACGCTCGGGAGAACTACTAGCTCAAACTGTGATACATCTTGCAAATAAGAATACACGAGATGAAATATACATTGTCTGTAATAATCATTTCGTAATTGAAATATACGTACATGGTTTAAAAAATCTAGGAGTTTATTAACAGACCGAGTTCTCGATTAAACTTGGCAACAGCTGAAATTGTTCCACATGTCCAGTAAATTCGTAAGCAATTGTAGTAAGTTCAGTTTCTCTAAAATAAGACTGAAAAAAGATTCCCTCTAATAAATTAATTTATTATTGCACAACATTCGCCCTGAAATATTAATGACCAAATCCTCCATTTCTCTTCAAGTCACCTGGTCAATACTAGTGAATAATTACGCAACTTACTTATGTATTTCCATTAGGAATTCCATGGGAACAATTACCATTCATCATACATTGGTAATAGTTACAGAGGGTAATAATTACCTGTGACACGACTCCGTCAAGTAATAGTTACTCATTGGCAATGGTTACTGAGGGTAATAGTTTCTCATTGGTAATAGTTACTGAGGGTAATAGTTACTGAGGGTAATAGTTACTGAGAGTAATAGTTACCACCAAGTAATAGTCTATCTAACAGGTCAACATTAGGCGGCAATGAGTTACGTATACCATTACAGTAATAGGAGAGACAAGAAACTAATTATTATCATAGGCTACAAGTCAAAGAACAGTTAAGGTGGGCCCATCAAAGATTACTACCACAGTTATTCTTCTATGAACCAACAACAATAAACCTTTATTTCATATTAAATGGAAACCATAACAATAAGAACCCTATTTCAATTACTTTACAAGTTTACACGGAGGTAATAACAATAGTGAATCCATTTACTGAAACAATAGGAAGTAGGTCAGTAGTACGAATTATCCTATGCAGTAGAACTGTTATCTAGTGGAGTCCTCTATAGTGAATAGAGCTCTTATATACTGGAGTCCACTATAGTGAATGTTGAGTCCTGAGTAAGAGAACTATCTTGTATAGTGAACAAATTTTCTGTAGTCTGCCATGATCGAATGGCTATCAGTTTTAGAGAACTGATAGCCATTCATGACAGACTTAATAAAATTTCATTGCTATACAGAGTAGTTCTCTTACTCAGGATTCTACGTTCACTATAGAGGATTCCTACTGTATTATAATTAATTAAAGAACAATGTCCATTGAAGGCTTTAATTTCTTTGAGAAAATAGTATTTTTTTAGTAGAGCGTCTCTCCAGCTCTTTAGTTCCACAATTTCATTATTTTTGTGATTTGAAAACAGAGTACACAACTCAATGTAATAGTTCATACCCTTCCACCTAACATATAGAGAGAACTTTTCCTACTGCCCGGACACTGGCGTAATATACGGAGTGAAGCTGAGCCAAATGTTCAGGATGAAACTCGACTCTTTTTAGCTTTAGAGTGAATGTAGGTCGCATGAAAAGTTGGAAAGCTTTTGAAATCACGTGTTTAGTGTCTCTATGACATGAATTCAATGCAAATGTTTGGCTTGAAGGGAAGCAACTGGGGTGCGATTGGTCTAATCAAATCACACACTGCCAGAAAAAAATCAATAATCATTTGAAAATTCAAAATCTGATAAAAAAGAATCGAGTCATAATCTATTTGGGGCGTAGAACAAATTGCGTTGAAATTTTTTACATAGAGATTGATTTGCTTGATTCCAATTAATTTTAACTTAATATTACAGAATTTCAGGCGGTATGCCAATAGCCTTTTATAACTATTTTGCATTCAAATATGAAAACTTAATCTACCCCAAAAAGTAGCATACATCATAGATTTCAATTCCCTTGACGAAAGTCCAACCCGGTATCGTCAGCATAACGAAACACTGAAGACTGTACATAAAATACACTAATAATCGTCAAGTTGTTTTCACTTAGAGATGTAAATGGATTCACTTCAAATTGGACATCAAACATTGCAGTTCTCCCCAGTATGAATAATTGGCAAGAGCATCGTGTAGTTAATTCAGTAGTCTGCATAAAGCATTGGCAAGACAATGTACATGTTCAGAGAGAGAATTACAATGCACTGCAATGACACAACGCATTTAAATTATGCGATACTTTTAATGGTTTTCCGTTCTGGAGACTGAATTCAACTCGTCCCTTGTTATTCTTACATTTTAAAAGTTTAGCGAAATGGTAATAGGCAAATAGGACATCGGTAAAGGGATATCTTAGGTATGAAGGAATTATTACTGGGATACTTAGGCAATATTCTAGAAGAATTAAGTGATTATGAGAAGGTTTTGAAAATTTAAGGAAGTGGAAAATACGGTTATTGGAAAATTAAGAAAATAGAGAATCATTGTTAATAAAATAAAATTATGTGTTTGAAATAATGTTATCACTTATATATCTACACTAAATATATAAGTTATATTTTACATAAATTTTATTGTAAATTTATATAATAAACTTTTTTGGAATAAAAATAAAAAAACTTATGAATGGAAATTTTTTTAATGATTTCATTTTATAGATATTGTGTATATATTCAATTTCTTTAGAGTTCAGCGCTGGCATATATTATCACTTCCATCATTGGACGAAATATAGCTTTATGCAGCGAATGATATATCGCCTACTTCCAGAAAAAGAAAAAACGCCATTTTGACGTTCAAGAGTACTTTCGAAAACTTTCGGACTGGATATTTTTCGGGAATTATATTCGAGTTTCCACACTTTAGAGAAGATTTAAAAGCATATTAAATGGAGAAGGTATTTTGGGGTCATTTCAACATGAATTATGACTTAATATAAACGAGTACAGCTTATAATATATATTGAATTGTAGACGATTCGATGGAACTGTCTAATTTCTATTGTTGTTTTTTTTCAATGAAGAAATGATTATCAACATTATTTCGTTCAATAAAACATTTTTCGAATTATCAACTAATATAATTTAGTATATTTATTTCAGAAATTTTAAATATTTATTTTTAAACAGATTTTTCTTCAGTTTATCGTATGGAAATAATGACCGACTAAAATGGCACAAAAGAAAACTTATTTTCTTCCAAATTAACTTACTTCGCCTTCAGTTTAATTAATTCTCATTTTGAGTAAAATATCGTAATTAGGCGGACGGTCAAATTTATTTTTTTATTCACGGCAGAACACCAAGGCCCAAATGAACAAACTTTCTCTCAGTCATTTGCATAAACGCCAGAAAACATCTGACTTAAAATTAGCAATTTAGAGGATTATTGACCCTACCTAGTTGAGAAAATTAGATTATTACTACCTAGTTGTGAAAATTAGATTATTACTACCTAGATGAGAAAATTAGATTATTACTACCTAGATGAGGAAATTAGATTATTACTACCTAGTTGTGAAAATTAGATTATTACTACCTAGATGAGAAAATTAGATTATTACTACCTAGTTGAGAAAATTAGATTATTACTACCTAGATGAGAAAATTAGATTATTACTACCTAGATGAGGAAATTAGATTATTACTACCTAGTTGAGAAAATTAGATTATTACTACCTAGTTGAGAAAATTAGATTATTACTACCTAGATGAGAAAATTAGATTATTACTACCTAGATGAGGAAATTAGATTATTACTACCTAGTTGTGAAAATTAGATTATTACTACCTAGATGAGAAAATTAGATTATTCCTACCTAGTTGAGAAAATTAGATTATTACTACCTAGTTGTGAAAATTAGATTACTACTACCTAGTTGAGAAAATTAGATTATTACTACCTAGTTGAGAAAATTAGATTATTACTACCTAGTTGAGAAAATTAGATTATTACTACCTAGATGAGAAAATTAGATTATTACTACCTAGATGAGGAAATTAGATTATTACTACCTAGTTGTGAAAATTAGATTATTACTACCTAGATGAGAAAATTAGATTATTCCTACCTAGTTGAGAAAATTAGATTATTACTACCTAGTTGTGAAAATTAGATTACTACTACCTAGTTGAGAAAATTAGATTATTACTACCTAGTTGAGAAAATTAGATTATTACTACCTAGTTGAGAAGATTAGATTATTACTACCTAGTTGAGAAAATTAGATTATTACTACCTAGTTGAGAAAATTAGATTATTACCACCTAGTTGAGAAAATTAGATTATTACTACCTAGTTGTGAAAATTAGATTATTACTACCTAGTTGAGAAAATTAGATTATTACTACCTAGTTGAGAAAATTAGATTACTACCACCTAGTTGAGAAAATTAGATTATTACTAGGTACCTAGTTGAAAAAATTAGATTATTAATAGGTACCTAGATGAGAAAATTAGCAATTCAGAAGATATTGACCCTACCTAGATGAGAAAATTAGCACTTTTGAAGATTATTGACCTTATCTAGATGAGAAAATTAGCAATTTAGAAGATTATTGACCTTACCTAGATGAGAAAATTAGCACTTTTGAAAATTATTGCCCCTACCTAGATGAGAATATTCATTGAATTGGCATACTACATACATAATTGCATATGCATACTAAGCAAACACATTTAGTTCATTTTTAAATTGTGAATTGGGCAAACTTAAAATCATTCAAGTCGTATTATGGATATTCCATTTTGTCCATAAAGAGTAAATTTTTATCGCCCTATAAAAATTTGCAATGATCTTCAACCATTTACAACCTGAAAAATGTTCTCTGAGCTTGAGAAAACATTTATTGTCCTGCAATTTGCCAAAAACACCTTTTTCAACAGTACGCTCAGAATTCATGCGCCACTTCAAGATCCGTGGATGGGCGGCTAAATCTTACCACCTGAAAAAGCTCACAAGAGTTCGTGATCTTTTCAATGAGGCTGATTCCATCCACAAGAAAAAAGCAAATGAAAACAAAACCAAAAAGAACAGAAACAGTGATTCAGGAGGTGAAGAAACCTCCAGTTACTCTCTCAGATAAGCTTCTCACAGATTTCACCCACCAAAACCACATTTTGGATGATCGTCAGACGTGAACTTTGTTTCCGCTTTTATCATTACCCTTCAGTTCAACCATTAACTGATGACCACAAAGCACAGAGATGGTAGTTTTGTCAGTGTATTCTGCAGTAACCATCCAACACATTGTCGATAGAATCGTTTGAACTGACGAGAAATTCTTTTGCCTCCATCAAAAAACACATCGAAAAAACGACGGAGAATGGACAAATAAAAATTTTCGAAACAACCGAAATGTATGATGTTAAGATGATGATCTTCGTTGCCATTATTAATGGAATGGTTGCAATAATTAATACATTCCTTGACGATGATGGCAATTTGTCATCGGTTAATGGTGTTTCATACCTCAGATTGCTCCAGGACATTATTTGGCCCAGACATCGCCATTCTGGAACTCGTTCTTCACTTTGATGGATGCAAGACGGCTCTCCACCACATTGGACAAATGCAGCTCTAGAATTTCTCAATAAATGATTCGAGATCGAGTCATTAGCAGAATACCAGAAAATCCCTGGCCAGCACACAGTCCAGATCTCAACCTTTTGCAATATCACATCTGGGCTGGTCCACAAACTCAAGTTTATAGGGAAAAACAGCATGTGTGCAAAGCTTCGCTCAAAGATATAACCAGGAGACTCTCAAGATAGTTTGCATGAATGTTCTGAAGCGTGCGTCGTTCTGTCTTCAGGCTGGAGTGGATCATTTTCAACACTTTTATGTGCCTCATGTGATGTAGGACAATATCTGTTTAATAATCATAAAAATCCATTCTTTTCCATTAAACTGATGTATCTATAGTGGTATTCGCAATTTAAAATGGCGTTTCTGATGGAACACAGTGTAGATACTGTTTATAAAAAAGCTAAAACAGAGTAAAGGATAATAATTATCCTTTTTAAATGTACAATAAAATTGTTACTTCTATTCCGTAGATTATACACCACTTTATTTACTCCCGCATTAGATATAAAGAAACATATTCTCTTTATTTTATATTTAATTGCAAGTACTACAATACTGTTATATTTTTTCAATTACTTAAGTGCTTCTGATGTGATTTTATTTATATTTATTTCAATCAGTTGATAGCAGACATAGAATAAAATAATCACTTATATTTATATTTTTTCCTTATTATAAAAATTGTTTAAAAAGATAATATATTCCATTATTAATCCGTTGATTTAATTAAGTAGAGGTTTAACGTTTGTTTCGGAACCAAAAGCCACATCGCTGACGTCAAAAGGGAATTAAATACAAGGGACTGGAAGAAATAAAATCGATCTTAAATGAATTAAGTGAAAAAATTATGAAATATTAGAATAATTGAAATAATTATAATCTGACAGAATATTTGAATAACCAAGAATATAGGGTTAATGCCGGGTTATTGGATGGTTTTACATTTTCGATCATGTAAGTAAAAATTATATAATAATTATTTGTAACCGCATCGATTAAAATAAAAGTTAAATTATAATCATTATATTTTTTTATAATTTGGTCGAAAATGTAGAACCGTTCAATAAGTCGGAACATAAGTAGTCAATAATACATTTCGTAATGTAACAATACAGTGTAATTCTTAAACACTTATAATATAAGAATTAGGGTAAGTTACGTAATTCCGACCGTTACGCAATTTCGTACATTAGTTACTTATAATATACATAAATATACTGACAGTTTGGTAGAACGTGTCACAGTGAGTTAGAACGATTGAAGTAAACACTCACTGTGACATACGTTCTATCAAACTGTCGGTATGTATGTGTTCCACGCCATTTGCAAATTTGCACAATCTCGAGAATGCGCCGTGCGGTTTTATGATCATTGAAAATGCGTGACAATCTCGAGAGTGTGCAAGGCAGGTAAAGGGTATGAAGCAGGACCAACAGTGATGTAGTAGGTAATCAATTATTTATGCATTTAATTGGTCCATTTCATCAAAATATGATGGTTAAGGCTATACATAATAACTTTGTAATTAAACTACAGTTAGTTACCTAAAAAAAACTTGAACAAGTATCATTTCTGTTTTAAACATGTTCCGTTTCAGTTCGGTTGCCTTGGTTTGTTTGACTGCATTTACTTGACTAGTGACTGGTACTACTGTACTACATTTAGTACTTTTGGTATGTCATTTTTATACGTATAGATTAATAACAGGTAACACGAATGAAAAACTTGTATTTTAATTTTACTGAGATATCAAACATTCTGCCAAACGTACGAAATTAACCTCATTTGCTTTCCCTTTGTTGTAATGTGGAGATATAGTCTTTTAAATTAAACAAATTATTAAGAAAAGTCTTCCATAGAATTAAATGTTATTGAGAAAAATAAGCTATTTGATAAAACGCGCAAGTAACACTTGCGCAAACTTTGAGTCTGTTTCAATGGTTCATAATTTTGGTACATTATGTTTTTGTTTGAAATTCATAATTTGTTGGTATTGTACTTTGTGTTTATAAGGTACATGGTACAGTTGGTGTTTATAAGGTACATGGTACAGTTTGTGTTTATAAGGTACATGGTACAGTTGGTGTTTATAAGGTACATGGTACAGTTGGTGTTTATAAGGTACATGGTACAGTTTGTGCACTAATACATTATATATGTTTTATTTTAAAGAAAGAATTAATATTTTATTTTTTCACTCAGAAGGTTTCGAAGAAAGTTTGGTTGATTATCTAACAATACTATATTCACATGTTTTTTATAATTTGTGAGCTATATATTGATCAAAAATAATAAAATTAAATAATTAAATTAATTAAAATTAATAATAATTAATTAAATCTTAAAACATATAAATGAAATATATATCTAAACTATAAAATCTTAAAGAGCGTAAAATATAAATATTAGAAGTCTAAAATTAATGTCTAAAAATGTTGGTAATGAATTAATTAATAATACATTTCTACTAATTAAATTAATAACTTACCTCACAGTGTATAAAATTTAAATCTTGAAATCATTTCCTCATAATCACTGAAAACACTTAAGACATAACCTTCTGCAAATTTGCGAAGGTAAAATAATAATAACGAAAATAAAAGGCTATAAAAATCATAAATATATAAATTAGCAAGAAGAATGTTCCTAATATTATTTTATATATAGATTATCAATAAACAGTTCGACTATATCACAAAAAATAAGTTCTTTTGAACGAATTCTATTTACAGTTCTTTTTTCTTTTGTTCTGAATATCCTTTTTACATGATAAAAAGTTACACCAATTGAATTTACTCGAATAAAAGCGGCCTGAAGTAGGCCGGCACACGCGTTCACACCGTCACTCAGAGCTGCACGCACTTTACCACTACGGAAGCTGTGGATGAACTGAAGAGGGACAGCGTAATGTAGTGCCACAAACACTCGATTGACTGGGTAGAAATAACACGCATTATATGCATTACAGCGCCATCGAGTGGCTGGAAACGTAACTAAAAATCAGACTAACTTTTAAATGAGTATATTTAACTGTGCTATTACCAATTTAATTATCGTAATAGTTATTTTTGTGCCTTTTAGTTAAATTAATGTTAGGTATTAATTACCAAATCACAGTATATTTGTTCAGTGTTCTGCCTTACAATTAATTTAGGTAGAATTTATTTACCTGCAGAAGATATAACGTAAAGCTTAAAAGGACAATAAACCTTAGAAATTAAGTAAGTGCTTATTCTATTTGTTTGATTATTTAACATTTCTATTTAAGTTGAATTAGCTGAATTATTTTTATATGTAGAATAAAAATTTCTAACTAGGGTAAGTTACGAATTATTGGACAATTCATCATTTTCGACCTCGTAATTATAATTTAAAGTATATTTTAATTGGTATCCTTGATACCTGAGGAATCATGGATACCAATTATAGTAACAAGTTACAATGCTAAATTATATAGTTTTCTTATATACCATGTATCCGAAAATGTGGAACTGTCCGATAACTCGTAAATTACCCTATATCACAGACAAGAAGGATTTATTCCTGGGATTTATTCCTTAATATCCCAGGAATTAATTCCTCTTGCCTGGGATATAAAAAAAAAATCATAATCGTATCCCGTCTACCAGAGCCACAAGGTTGAAGATTTTGAAACCATTTTTTAAACTTTAATAAAAATAAATATGCTTATTCAGCATAATCATATGGCGGCATTTTCAATTTAACATTAATAGTTTCTTATAAACAATAAAAAAGATCGTATTCATTATATTACTTCAATTTATTCATCAAAATGAATGAATAAAAATTGTTATATAAGATATATGAATTTTTCAATATAGTTCAAGAATTTAAAAAGATTATATATTACAGTTCAAATTAAACTATTCAAATTAAAGCAACGAATAAATAAGTAATTTAATCGTAAAATAGTTCATTATATAAGTTTATTAACATATTTTCTAAACATAATTAATTTGAATATTTTCAGTGAAAATAAATTTTAAGTCGACTCCGATTTTAAATATAGAATTATTTTAAAGTATACTATATGAAGAAATATATTGATATTTTTGGCTACACAACTGCATCGTCTTGTCTAGATTTTCATTTGGTAATTTTAAAACAAGCTTTGATTTAGGATAATGTATTTAAATTTCCGATTACCACAAGTTTGTAACTTTTTTATTTCAAGTACATTATAAATAAAATAATTTTTTTATTTTTATTGTGAATTTTCTTTATTATAATTACTAATATTAATTTATTTTTCATCATAAACATATTTTATTTTTAAAGAGCCACCCCATCACATCATTAACTAGATTACGTGCACTCGGTAGAGCGCATACCTTCGCCGCCGCTTATCTGTTTTCTACCAAAATCTCATAAACTGGTGACTGGATAGTTTCAATCACCCCACCAAGTTTCATGCAATATGGTTCAATACTTTTTGAGGTATTGAGTTATAAATGACCTTGACCTTGACCTTTGACCAGATTGCTTACAAAATTCTGCCAGATGGTTTGTGGACATTGTCCAATCATTTCACTACATTTCAGACAATTTGGTTGAATACTTTTTGTGTTATTGAGTTATAAATGGCCTTGACCTTGATGTTTGACCTTTGATCCGATCGCTCCCAAAATCTAACAAAATGGTTCCTGTATATTGACCAATCGTCCCACCAAGTTTCATGCAATATGGTGCAATACTTTTTGAGTAATAAATGACCATGACCTTGACCTTTGACCGGGTCACTCCCAAAACTCTGCCAGAAGGTCACTGGTCATGACCTAATCGTTTCACAAAATTTCAGGCAATTTGGTTGAACACTTTTTCTGCTATGAAAATAATTTGTTGATAAATAAATAAATAAATGCCGTCTATAATACAACCTTTCCGCATTCTGCGAATTTAATTATCTAAATAGTATATCTTTCACCTTTAAACCGTGTTTATCACAGTAAAATTCATTATAATTTATATATATTCTTTTAAATATAATTCAACATTTAACATCATTACCAAACTAATTCATCATCTTTAGATAAAACAGGAAAAGATGCAACCGCATCACACTCAACAATTAAACCTCTTTTTTGCTCATAAGAGCAAGGGAGAATATTATAGCGCTCTTAATCCCCTCAAAGAGCAAATAAGAGGGGAGTTAAGAGAGTGTTTGCTCTTGTCTGAGCTAAAGAAGAGCAAAGAATTATCTCATTTGTCTTCAATTGATGATTGATGTGGTGACACTTAGTCACTAGGAAAATAGTATAAGATGTATTCACAGTGTTTTAATGTTATTTCATTAATAAAATAGATTAATGTTTGTAATGTTCATGAGATTGAATTAAAAACTAAGTGTTAAAATATTAAAAGTGTTAAAATTAAAATTTTTAGTATTGTAAAATAAAAAATATTATTGTCATAAAATAAAAAATATTATTGTCATAAAATAAAAAATATTATTGTCATAAAATTAAAATATTTATTATTATGAAGTTAATATTTAATATTGTGATATTGAAATACTTAATATTGGAAAATTAAGATATTTCATGTTGGGAAATTTTGAAATATTTAATACTATGAAGTTTTAATGTCAAATATTGGGAAATAATAATACCTAATATAGGGAAATAATAATACCTAATATAGGGAAATAATAATATGAAATATTGGGAAATAATAATACCTAATATTGGGATAATAAAATATTTAAATTGTGAAAATGAAATTTGTGAAAATATAATTTTTAATTTGAGAAAATTGAATTTTAAACACTGTGGAATTATAAAATTTTCAATATTATGAAATTAAAATACCGAAACTGTGAAATTTATAAAAATTATTCAACATCTCAATTTCAAAATTGTAAATTAGACTCCATCTAATTAATAACATTAAACATGAACTAAAATGAAACAATTTAATTCTAAAATAGATATACGAAATTCTATAAAGTTTTTGTTCATGGATATCAGCGATATACGATTAATGTATATAGAGTTAATATTTGACAATAAAGTCTATGGAGATTACTAAGAATATTTCATTTACATTTTGGTTATAATAATTATTGTGGTAATTAATTAATAAATTTAGAAGAGGTTTAATATCTGCTTCACAATTGCGTTTCTCAACGTCACGTTTCTCAACGTCAAAAACTCAAGGGTGAAGAGTTCCGTTAAAATCAATTTTAACTTTTTGCTATGAGCTTTTTTTAAACACGGCATTGAGAAACGCTAAGGTGAGGCGGGCCTAAGCGTCTGCTTTGAAACCAAAATCCATATCGCTGATGACAAACAAAATTAAGTACAAGGGACTGGAAGAAGCAGTCAGAAAGGTATATTTAGTTTCGAATTAATATGAGTCTGAGAATGAATGATTGAATTGAGTTTTAATGTATGACAATTACATTTATATATTTTATAAAATTGAATTAACAATAATCATTACTATTGCTCGCAAAATGACCTCAGATTGGTGGAAAAATATACTATATATAAAGGAAAATTTGCTTATTTAAATAAACTTACTTTATTAATAAAATCACCTTATTTAAAAAGAACAATTTACTTCCTTCAAAAAAATAGTATTTTTATTTAAGAATATTTACTTCATTAAATAACTAAGTTACAATATTTAAAAAGAATAATTTAATTTATTTAAAAAAATAATTTAATTTATTTAAAAAAATAATTTAATTTATTTAAAAAAATAATTTAATTTATTTTAAAAAATAATTTAGGGTAAGTTACGAATTATCGGTCAGTACTACATCTTCGGTCATATAAAAAAAATATAGAAATAGTTATTCGATAGCACTTTGAAATAATATTAATTTTTATATTGTTTTTTCTTATATGACCGAAGATGTAGTACTGACCGATATTTCGTGACTTTCCCCTACTTCATTTAAAAAATAATTTACTTTATTTAAAAAAATAATTCTTTATAAAAAAATGAATAAAATAGAATTCAATATATTAAGATACAACAATTTATGAAGTTAAAGATCTACTTTACAATTTTTTCTTTTATAATATTAATGTTCCAATTGAAACTGCAACTCTCGTTAATTTCCAGGCAAGAAGGACTTATTCCTGGGATATTCCCTCAATATCCCAGGGATAAATCCTTCTTGCCTGAATTGTGTGTTCGGTGAAAGGAAAAATATATTTTGAGTTTTTTTTAATTTCTAAAGGTGAGATGACCTGTGTTAAAAGCCACTTTACGGTAATTGTGCGGTATAATTGAGAGATTTAAATAAATTATATATAAATTGTATATATCTACTTTCAATGACATAATTGGAATAAGTTATATAGTAATAACAGGAGCTTCGAAATTAATATAGAAGTTGTCAGTTAAGCTACGAATTTCATTAATAAAATTGCATAATCTGATCATACATTCTATTCATTATTCCTAACAATGTGAATTATTTTTTCACTCAGAAATCTATATCACTAACTTGTTAATAAATAATATTGCACATAATACTCACAACCATGACGATTACACTACTCCTTTTCGTGTAACTTAATTAATTCAGCAACATTCCATTAGATGCAAGCCTCGGTCTTAATATAATATTCCGACGTTAAAAAGAAATAACGGACGGACGCAATGTATTCCTATGCTACCTGATCACTTACTCTATTAGATATGCGTGTGTGCGAATGTGTATGTGTTCTGTTCGTTACTGCGATACGTTCTATCGTCTTTAATGTTTGTTATTTGCATAGGATATGATGTGGTACGTACTGGAGCACTTACGGTGATGTATCTAGGAACGTATAGAGAAAATAGTGAATCACTTACGGTGATGTAGCTAGGAACGTATAGAGAAAATAGTGAATCACTTACGGTGATGTAGCTAGGAACGTATAGAGAAAATAGTGAATCACTTACGGTGATGTAGCTAAGAACGTATAGAGAAAATAGTGAATCACTTACGGTGATGTAGCTAGGAACGTATAGAGAAAATAGTGAATCACTTACAGTGATGTAGCTAAGAACGTATGGAGAAAATAGTGAATCAATTACAGTGATGTAGCTAGGAACGTATAGAGAAAATAGTGAGTCACTTACGGTGATGTAGCTAGGAACGTATAGAGAAAATAGTGAGTCACTTACAGTGATGTAGCTAGGAACGTATAGAGAAAATAGTGAGTCACTTACGGTGATGTAGCTAGGAACGTATAGAGAAAATAGTGAATCACTTACAGTGATGTAGCTAAGAACGTATGGTGAAAATAGTGAATCAATTACAGTGATGTAGCTAGGAACGTATAGAGAAAATAGTGAGTCACTTACGGTGATGTAGCTAGGAACGTATAGAGAAAATAATGAAGCCAGTAAGAAGAATGACTTTTATTGTACATTAAAAAGGCATAAAGGATTTATTTCTGTGATGTCAATGGTAAATTACATTATTTCGACCGGTATGCAACTTTGTACAATTGTTACTAGTAAATATTCTGCAGTTTGATTGAACGTGTCACTTTTTGTGAGTTTGCATGTGAATTTAGCGTACGGGAATACGTAACTGTACGAGAATGCGTAACTGTACGGGAATACGTAACTGTACGGGAATACGTAACTGTATGGGAATACGTAACTGTACGGGAATACGTAACTGTACGGGAATACGTAACTGTACGAGAAAGCGTAACTGTATGGGAATACGTAACTGTACGGGAATACGTAACTGTACGGGAATACGTAACTGTACGGGAATACGTAACTGTATGGGAATACGTAACTGTACGGGAATACGTAACTGTACGGGAATACATAACTGTACGGGAATACGTAACTGTACGGGAATACGTAACTGTACGGGAATACGTAACTGTACGAGAATGCGTAACTGTACGGGGATACGTAACTGTACGGTAATACGTAACTGTACGGGAAAGCGTAACTGTACGGGAATACGTAACTGTACGGTAATACGTAACTGTACGAGAATGCGTAACTGTACGGGAATACGTAACTGTACGGGGATACGTAACTGTACGGTAATACGTAACTGTACGGGAAAGCGTAACTGTACGGGAATACGTAACTGTACGGTAATACGTAACTGTACGAGAATGCGTAACTGTACGGGAATACGTAACTGTACGGGAATGCGTAACTGTACGGGAATACGTAACTGTACGGGAATGCGTAACTGTACGGGAATACGTAACTGTACGAGAATGCGTAACTGTACGGAAATACGTAACTGTACGGGAATATGTAACTGTTCGGTAATACGTAACTGTACGGAAATACGTAACTGTACGGGAATACGTAACTGTATGGTAATACGTAACTGTACGGGAATATGTAACTGTACGGTAATACGTAATTGTACGGGAATACGTAACTGTACGGGAATACGTAACTGTTCGGTAATACGTAACTGTACGGGAAATCGTAACTTAGACTATCATCAACTGATTATATTTTTTCAAATTCCTAATTATTTTTTATTATTTTAGTATTTCACTTCATAATATCCCACCGCATACGAATGACATTGTAGAGATAATATATACCTATTGTGTCTATGCATCATACACATGTCACATTTAAATACATTCTATCCATTAAATTAACTTGAAAAGATCAATTGAAATTCGAATCGCCGATTCAGACTCAAAATATTACCTGAAAAAATAATTTCAGAGTCACTTCATATTATTTTTGTTCTGGATATTATTTAGCATTGCAATTTAGTCAGTAGAATTTGATATTGTCACACGAGTCATAATCTGTAAAGTTTTTCCCGAAACTGATATCTTTCTAACAATTACTGTCCTCATAGTTTCAATTTATTTTAAATTGTTCATTTTCAACATTTCATTGCAGTGAGGAAAACAATTCCCTGATAATTTAACTAAATAATATAAATACTATTATCGAATTAAACATTCAAATTTACATTTAATTATATAATTTAATTGTTAGTGAATCTTAATGGTATATTATGGTTAGATCATTTTTTGCTTCTCCGACATCAAGTTTCTTTTTTCTGACATCAAGTTTCTTTTTTCTGACATCAAGTTTCTTTTTTCTGACATCAAGTTTCTTTTTACGATATTAAGTTTCTTTTTTACGATATCAAGTTTCTTCTTTCCGACATCAAGTTTCGTTTTTCCGACATCAAGTTTCTTTTTCCCGACATCAAGTTTCGTTTTTCCGACATCAAGTTTCTTTTTTACGATATTAAGTTTCTTCTTTCCGACATCAAGTTTCTTTTTTACGATATTAAGTTTCTTTTTTACGATATTAAGTTTCTTCTTTCCGACATCAAGTTTCGTTTTTCCGACATCAAGTTTCTTTTTCCCGACATCAAGTTTCGTTTTTCCGACATCAAGTTTCTTTTTTACGATATCAAATTTCCTTTTTCCGACATCAAGTTTCGCTTCTCCGACATCAAGTTTCGTTTGCCGCCATTCCCTGTAGCCAATATTGACATTTTTTCTCGCATCAATAATGTGAACTTTTGAAACGTACAAAACAACAAGAAAAAATATCACATCAAATGACAAGGAATCGAATTCCCAGTCCTATGAATCGGAAGGAATCGGACCGAAACCCATGGGAAATTTGGCATGTTTGTTCCTCGCTAATTCCAACTGGAATCTCATTCCTCTTTGATCAATCATTCCAAGTGTTTCCGGGTAAATAGGAGATAGATTCATCACTGTTTTTATTTACCATATGAAATGAGTTCTATGTAGTCAGTCTTAAGGGCCGCCGTACACACGCAGGGATTTTTAAATCTTTCCTATTGAGTGAACTCCTCCTACTTTTTCCACGAGACTTTTGAACTATTATTTATTTTAATTGTTATCCATGATACCTTTTATTGGTATCCATGATACCTTTTATTGGTATCCATGATACCTTTTATTGGTATCCATGATACCTTTTATTGGTATCCATGATACCTTTTATTGGTATCCATGATACCTGTACAGTCCACCTATTAATTCTGCAAACCTAGGTTTGCAGAATTGATAGACGGATTGTGCAGGTATCATGGATACCAACTAAAATATATAATAATTATATCGTTCTTTCTTATATTCTCGTGGAAAAAGTAGGAGGAGCTTAGCAAAAAGTCTGGTGGAAAGACTTAAAAACCCTACGTGTGCACGGCCCTTAAGTGCGTACGAAGCGTTAGGTACAAAGATATCCAAAATCTTCTTAGAAGACTTACACACAACTCAAGTGTTAGAATCTTTTACAATAGCTTCAATTTCCTACACAAACAATCCTTATATTTACCTGTTGAATTCCGTGATACTCAAACTAACGTAAAACTGATGAGAAATCTCTAGATTTGGAGTGCTCTTTATGTCACTTTGATCTTTGAAAATATAATGCTTGATTTAATGGTCATGATGGGGCCATAGAACATTTAAGGAAAATCCAGTCTCAGAAATTTGATCTGGAAGATTCAGTCTCGTTTTATAATAATATTATTAAAGAACAATAATTGATAATGTTGAAATTATGAGTACTAATATGTGTAGTGCATTTATTAAAACGGATAACAACAAACTTGCGGATATAACAAACTACATAACAGCCATTTATATTGAAAGACCATTTATCATTCCGAGACCGAATTTTCCAAACCGAATTTTCTGAGACAAAAATTTCCGGCCACCAATACTAAATATTGCCCCTTTCAATCTTCAGCTTGTCCACTAAACGTTTCTCTCTGCGTTGATTAGGTTCAAGCCACAGATAATTTGTTTAGGCTACTCAGAGGATAAATATTAAAACTTTAACCTCATATTATGAATAAAATATATGACAATTCTTACATTTCCACTATGGTATTTTCTCCACTTTCATGCTGCCAAGTCTCATATGGAGATATTATTAGAGCCTATGCATTCTTTATTGGCAACTAACGTTAGGCCGATGTAAAATTCATAACCTGATAATAAGATGTGGTCTCGGAATACTTTTATAAGTAGATTGATGCAGTGGCTGATATCATATATACCATCGAGCAGTAAAAACAATTCAAAATGCATTTAATAACTTATTTTCTATGGGAAATATGTTTCATAGTATGTTGAAGTCTTTTCTTGTAGTTTCAAGTAGAGAGTTTCATAGTATGTTGAAGTCCTTTAGTTTCAAGTAGAGAGTTTCATAGTATGTCGAAGTCCTTTCTTGTAGTTTCAAGTAGAGAGTTTCATAGTATGTCGAAGTCCTTTCTTGTAGTTTCAAGTAGAGAGTTTCATAGTATGTTGAAGTCCTTTCTTGTAGTTTCAAGTAGAGAGTTTCATAGTATGTCGAAGTCCTTTCTTCTAGTTTCAAGTAGAGAGTTTCATAGTATGTTGAAGTCCTTTCTTCTAGTTTCAAGTAGAGAGTTTCATAGTATGTTGAAGTCCTTTAGTTTCAAGTAGAGAGTTTCATAGTATGTTGAAGTCCTTTCTTGCAGTTTCAAGTAGAGAGTTTCATAGTATGTTGAAGTCCTTTCTTGTAGT
Organism: Caprella mutica; assembly: GCA_947561585.1. NCBI lineage: Eukaryota > Metazoa > Arthropoda > Malacostraca > Amphipoda > Caprellidae > Caprella > Caprella mutica. The sequence goes on along the minus strand of CANNZV010005066.1, from coordinate 8,741 downwards.
TTCAAGTAGAGAGTTTCATAGTATGTCGAAGTCCTTTCTTGTAGTTTCAAGTAGAGAGTTTCATAGTATGTTGAAGTCCTTTTTTGTAGTTTCAAGTAGAGAGTTTCATAGTATGTTGAAGTCCTTTCTTGTAGTTTCAAGTAGAGAGTTTCATAGTATGTTGAAGTCCTTTCTTGTAGTTTCAAGTAGAGAGTTTCATAGTATGTTGAAGTCCTTTTTTGTAGTTTCAAGTAGAGAGTTTCATAGTATGTTGAAGTCCTTTTTTGTAGTTTCAAGTAGAGAGTTTCATAGTATGTTGAAGTCCTTTCTTGTAGTTTCAAGTAGAGAGTTTCATAGTATGTTGAAGTCCTTTCTTGTAGTTTCAAGTAGAGAGTTTCATAGTATGTTGAAGTCCTTTTTTGTAGTTTCAAGTAGAGAGTTTCATAGTATGTTGAAGTCCTTTCTTGTAGTTTCAAGTAGAGAGTTTCATAGTATGTTGAAGTCCTTTCTTGTAGTTTCAAGTAGAGAGTTTCATAGTATGTTGAAGTCCTTTTTTCTAGTTTCAAGTAGAGAGTCAAAGACTTCTTCTAGATATCTATATCACAGTCGCCATCTTCAAGTCCCAATAGCAATTGCGTCATGTTTACAAATTGAGACATTATGCTAATCTCTGGGTATTATTTGATATTGAATTAGGTTGCGAAAAGGTAACCGATATATGCGATAGAAATAGCAAATAAATTGTGATACAAACTTGAGGTTGTGAATTGGAATTATAATATGAAATTTTTTCATTCAAATGAAAAATCAGTGAACCGTTATTTCATATATAAATGAATAATCAAATCGTGTAATTCATTTTAGAATACTATTTCGACGCATAGAAAAGAAATAACGTAATCTGGATCAAACTAAAATGAAATAGGAATGTAGGTAGCTACCAGAAATCTAGGCCAAAATATAAATGGATTGTGATGTGAATTCAAAACCAGTATTAATTTGCAAGTAGATATCAATAATTCGTTTGGCAATTTAGTATTTTGATGAGATGATTTTATCATGAGAAAACATTATTTAAGGAAAATTTCCTTTGTTTTATGACTGTTTCGCCAGGAATAAATTGTTTAACTGTTTCATGATTAAAACATGTTCATAAACTGTTTAACAATTTGATTAGAAAAGAATAGATGGTAACAAAGCAGAACTCAAACACCTAATCAGGCTCACAGTTCTCGGGTAGTGGGTATTACCATACAGGTCATAATTGGTCAATGAGTAATCGTTTAAATGGTCAGATTAGTCCATGGTCCATGACTTACTGCAATGCCCACTGTCCGCATACTGAGAGTGTTTGATTGTTAAGAGATTTCCTAAATATAAAACCTTACTCCAAGGCAAGAAGGATTTATTCCTGGGAAATTACGGGAATATACCTGGCAAGAATGATTTTTTCCTGGGATATTAAGGGAATATCCAAAGCAAGAATGGATTTTTCCTGGGATAGTACGGGAATATTCTAGGAATGATTGATTTATTCCTGAGATATTATGGAAATATTCTAGGAATGATTGATTTATTCCTGGGATATTAAGGAGATATCCCAGGAAAGAAGGGATATATCATTCTCTTGCCTGGGCTAAATACAATACATATGTCAACCTATTTGTATTGCATAACACTAAGGCAATCTATAATTTCTGCCATTAAAATCACCACATCTGTCAATGCATTCGGTACAAACACAAGAACAGGAGTTGCATCGCTTTCCCTCTCTGTTTCGAAACTGAATTCGAAGTTGCAGTTCAAATTTCAAACTCGGATATATCGGTGCGGAGGTTTGAATTAATATGCATGTGCATTGCCTCTGCATGTGCATTGCCTATGCACTTCTCATGCAGTTTGTGTGAGTGTGTGTACGTATGCAAATGGAGAAGTGTGTGTTTTCTGAATTGCATATCGAACTAGATTATATCTTTAAATGTGCAGTGGAAAAAAGTGTATCTGTTAGACAGTTTACTAATTTCCAAAATAAAATTTTACTAATTGCATTGTTTGTAGATATTTTAAAATTGGTCTGGGTACACGATGATGAATTTGTAAAATTTAAAATTATGGGAAATTAGAAAAAAGTGATTGGTGAAATTAGCATCAACTGATGATACTTTATTAACAATGATATAATTATCAGATATTTACATTTATCATCACCTGTCATTACAAGAATAACCTAGTTTTTATTTTAAATAATATTGTTACAAAAAAATAATATCTTATTTGAAGATACGAGTTGTCGGTCAGTTCCATATTTTCGGACACGTAAGAAAAAATATGAAATATTTATTATTAAACTGTTATTTTAATTGGTATGCATAAAACCTGAATGTGGCATGGATACCAATTAAAATAAAAATTAAATAATAATTATAATATAATTTCATCTTAGGTATTCGAAAATGTGGAACAGTTTAACAACTCGCAAGTTCATCAAAAAAAACTATTCGAAAATAAATAAATTATGCCATCAATATAAATTTCATTTTTAGTCACTTAATTGATGGAAGTGATTACGCTTTACAAGGTGGCCGGAAATTGCAGTCTCGGAATTTTCGGTCTCAGAATTATAAATGGCTTCTCAACATTAAATAACCGTTATGTAGTTTGTTGTATCCGCTATTTTGTTGTACTGCACACCTCATGATTGTTTAATGTCCTGACAGGGGGGTTCGTATAATTCATAAGGTTTATTTGTACCTCGAACCAAAAATTCCGAGACCAAAAATTCCGAGATCGAATTTTGTGAGAGCGAGTTTTCCCAGAACTGCTTTACAGATCTTAAAGAGTTTTTTACAAGCTAACTAATTAATTATAAACTAAATGACATTATTTCTAATAGATTGACAACATTCAACTCTGTCTAGACATGTTTCATACTAAAATTAGATTACAGTCAAATAAATATGAATTAGAATAGGAATCTCCTTTTGTTATTGTAATAAAGAGGGGAAATATCGCCCTCCATTGCGATTACAAACAATAATCCTTCATTGGTTTAAAAAGACAATATAATCCATTTAAAAACTATCAACTGACAGCAGAAAAGAGGGAAAAGTCTCATAACTAGGGGTGTGACAATATGTTTTTAAAATCATAGACGGAGTTAAAGGAAATGGTATCGAATACTATATACCGCTGGTGTAAAACAATTCAATACTCTTTAAGTCTCTCCGTCTATAATATTTCCGGGATTTATGATTTTAAAAGCACATTGTCACAACCTTTCAGTCATAACTACAACCTATAATCAAATAAAGCCTTCCAATACACGATGACAGGAACAATTCGAACTATTTTACCATTTAGTCAGATCAAATTGGTAGTCAATCTAACCCACTCTTTTTCCAGACCTACTTCTGAAGTCGTAATTTTGAGTTGACATTAACGCAATATTCTCTGATTGCTGACATCCTCAGAGAATTTACGTCATAGTTCTGGAAGGGTTTGTGCTGATGAATAGGTCAGGTGACGAACTAGAGGGACATGATGTGGGTCAGGCCAATCTAATCGTAACTTATTGGGTTAAGGGAAATTGCTCCGTGAAAAGCCAATTTGGGTGATTGAAATATGAGCCGCACGGTACAATCTGGCACCTATGAGCTGTGTGGTGAGATGTGGCACCTATGAGATGTGTGGTGAGATGTGGCACCTATGAGCTGTGTGGTGAGATGTGGCACCTATGAGCTGTGTGGTGAGATGTGGCACCTATGAGCTGTGTGGTGAGATGTGGCACCTATGAGCTGTGTGGTGAGATGTGGCACCTATGAGCTGTGTGGTGAAATGTGACACCTATGAGCTGTGTGGTGAAATGTGACACCTATGAGCTGTGTGGTGAGATGTGGCACCTATGAGCTGTGTGGTGAAATGTGACACCTATGAGCTGTGTGGTGAGATGTGGCACCTATGAGCTGTGTGGTGAGATCTGGCACCTATGAGCTGTGTGGTGAGATGTGGCACCTATGAGATGTGTGGTGAAATGTGGCACCTATGAGCTGTGTGGTGAAATGTGACACCTATGAGCTGTGTGGTGAGATGTGGCACCTATGAGATGTGTGGTGAAATGTGGCACCTATGAGCTGTGTGGTGAAATGTGACACCTATGAGCTGTGTGGTGAAATGTGACACCTATGAGCTGTGTGGTGAAATGTGGCACCTATGAGATGTGTGGTGAGATGTGGCACCTATGAGATGTGTGGTGAGATCTGGCACCTATGAGCTGTGTGGTGAGATGTGGCACCTATGAGATGTGTGGTGAAATGTGGCACCTATGAGCTGTGTGGTGAAATGTGGCACCTATGAGCTGTGTGGTGAAATGTGGCACCTATGAGATGTGTGGTGAGATGTGGCACCTATGAGATGTGTGGTGAAATGTGGCACCTATGAGATGTGTGGTGAGATGTGGCACCTATGAGCTGTGTGGTGAAATGTGGCACCTATGAGATGTGTGGTGAGATGTGGCACCTATGAGATGTGTGATGAGATGTGACACCTACGGGAATTATTAAAAAATATATTACTAAAAACCTATAACGAATTACCAGTAAAAGATGCCCGGTAGAACATTATTTCTGATTTGGTCGAATGAACTCTCTAGTGATATTTATCAATACCCATCACATCAAAGTTCAAAACATTTCACAGATTATTTAATATTCACTCAAGTCAATATCATAACTCATTCAATCATTTATCATATAAAATCTTTCGAAACTTTCCGACACGTTATCTAGAATTTACAGGAAATCTCTTGAGTACATCATAAACGAATATAAACTGTCTCGTCTATCCATATTTGCTGATAACTTCAACAGTTGGAGAAGTCTGATGAAAAATAGAAGCTCTTACGTTCGATACATTATCAGGGTCAGAATTTTAAGAATTCAAGGCTTATTTATTCACAATATATAATATATTTTGCAACGGATTTATTAATACAATTTACAGAATAAGAGAATTTGGCTTCTACGAATTACAAGAATTTGTGAAGGGCCGCCGTCTTGGATGAAGAGTTTCTACAGTGGCGTCATTTAATGTAATCGTAATTAAATCATTTTCCATATACAATCTTTAATGGAAAATTTTAGTATTTTTAATTAAAACAATGAAATCATTTATAACCAGGCAAGAAAGATTTATTCCTGGAATATTCCCATATATCCCAGGAATAAAAACTTCTTGCTTGAGATATTCTTAATTTTCCAATTTTTCGTTCCATCATTTTCATATGGTCATTTTATTCATGAGCTTTAAATTTAATTTACTCCAATTGAGAGAGAATCTCAAAATAGATTACAAATGGTACCTAGCATAGGCACACCAATCAGAAATAGGAATCTCAACTCATACGTCCCAATAGAATTCAAGATGACGTTAAATGATGGCTTGAAGTAACTTTCCCTATTCGGTGGACTGTTATGATCATACTAAATCACAGCTATACAATCTTGAGGATATATATTATGACATCATCACTGCTGAGCCAATGGGAGGTGATAGCTGCATGGAGAATGGGGGTCAATAGAGAGTTTATATTATGACATCATCACTGCTTAGCCAATGGGAGGTGATAGCAGCATGGAGAATGGGGGTCAATGGAGGGTTTTTTCTTGCACGACAAAATAGAAATTCAGGATGGTGATTATTAAATGGTCTAAACTAACTTCAATTTCTGCAGACTGCGTTTCTGTAGAGCAGCAAATCAATCGATTATTATTCTAAAATCAAAATATTATTGATCAGTGAATATGCTGCAAGATACACAATGCCTATTGCATCTTAATTCTATTAAATTACAGTCACTACTTGGAAAATATACGATATTGATCTAATTAGTAACTCTGAATAATGATCCCTTTATTTAATATAATTATTAAATAAATAAGATTCTATTGAAAATATTCATACCAAACGGTACGTCCACATTTTCAGTAGGATAAAAAACAAAAGCTTTATCAGCCATAGACTATATCTAAAAAAGTGATTAACTAACAAAAATAAATTAGAATTTAATGACACCACTCTATTTAATCCCCCTCAATGACACCACTCTATTTAATCCCCCTCAATGACACCACTCTATTTAATCCCCCTCAATGACACCACTCTATTTAATCCCCCTCAATGACACCACTCTATTTAATCCCCCTCAATGACACCACTCTATTTAATCCCCCTCAATGACACCACTCTATTTAATCCCCCTCAATGACACCACTCTATTCAATCCCCCTCAATGACACCACTCTATTTAATCCCACTCAATGACACCACTCTATTTAATCCCCCTCAATGACACCACTCTATTTAATCCCCCTCAATGACACCACTCTATTTAATCCCTCTCAGTGACACCACTCTATTTAATCCCCCTCAATGACACCACTCTATTTAATCCCCCTCAATGACACCACTCTATTCAATCCCCCTCAATGACACCACTCTATTTAATCCCACTCAATGACACCACTCTATTTAATCCCCCTCAATGACGCCACTCTATTTAATCCCCCTCAATGACACCACTCTATTTAATCCCCCTCAATGACACCACTCTATTTAATCCCACTCAATAGCACCACTCTATTTAATCCCACTCAATGACACCACTCTATTTAATCCCCCTCAACGACACCACTCTATTTAATCCCCCTCAATGACACCACTCTATTTAATCCCCCTCAATGACACCACTCTATTTAATCCCTCTCAGTGACACCACTCTATTTAATCCCCCTCAATGACACCACTCTATTTAATCCCACTCAATAACACCACTCTATTTAATCCCACTCAATGACACCACTCTATTTAATCCCCCTCAACGACACCACTCTATTTAATCCCCCTCAATGACACCACTCTATTTAATCCCCCTCAATGACACCACTCTATTTAATCCCCCTCAATGACACCACTCTATTTAATCCCCCTCAATGACACCACTCTATTCAATCCCCCTCAATGACACCACTCTATTCAATCCCCCTCAATGACACCACTCTATTTAATCCCCCTCAATGATACCACTCTATTTAATCCCCCTCAATGACACCACTCTATTTAATCCCTCTCAATGACACCACTCTATTTAATCCCCCTAATGACACCACTCTATTTAATCCCTCTCAATGACACCACTCTATATAATCCCCCTCAACGACACCACCCCACTCAATTGGTCCCTCTCTCCCCTTCACTGTAGATGGGCCATACCATTTATTTTATGGCTGTCTGTGAGAGTAATGGCAGAGACATCCAATTGCCCATCAATATGCAAGAGTAACGGGCCTCTGCCACTCAAATTGGTTAACCCACTCCAAAAAAATGAACCTACGATGGTACATCAAAATGGACTTTTGTCAAAAACACTATTTGGTTTTGATTATTTACGCCAAAACGCATTTAATTAGTAGATAGATATTTTTAGATAGAATTTCTTTGGTAGATCAGTGTTAGACAGATAACCTTTTTAACAAAGAATATGTGAAAACAAATTACTTTATTTTTATTATTTGTAAAGTCAAAAGCTTTTTGGGAAGAACTTTGGACGGTTCAAAATCTCAAATAATTATGTGACGTAGCCTACATTTATTTGTACGCTTCTTATTGATAAAATAGGATTATGTGGAACAAATTTAGACATTATTTGATGTTTTTCTTATGTCCTCCCCAAAGTACAGCAGTCGTTGAAGTGTTGATAGCTCGTATGTATGTACATATAATGAAAAATTAATAACTGTGTTTAAGATAAAATTTTATTTAGCGATGAAATTTTTTGACGATTTTGAGAATGCCTGAATTTCTTTTTAAAGTTTTTAGTGGAATTGCGCATGAGTGATTTTTGTATACGATTGTTTCTGCAGCGATGTTTATACAATATTTAATCGAATAATAAAAATCTTTACACCAACCTGTGAGTAATTTTCATGACAGCATCTAAGACACTCTCCAAAATGATTCCCAATCTTTATACAAAATGCATATCCCAACTCTCAAATACAAACCTAAACAGCCAAACATGTTAGGGTTTCTCCGGTAAGACCTACACATCCTAAATACTTCTCCAAATCCCACAACATAGTACCTAATGTGTTCAGATATGACCGCATCTCTTGATTACTGCAGACTGCAATCACTGAGGTAAGAGCTAACACCGTGGAGTGTCTCTATTAGATATTCCTCGGTCACATTAATCACAGTGAGCCTCTTACGGGTCATACTATGATATACGGACACAGGAAATACTCTCTCTGTGATCCTAGGTAGATAGTTTGTAATTGCAGGCCTCATCATCTACAGTGTCTACAGGCCTCATCATCTACAGTGTCTACAGGCCTCATCATCTACAGTATCTACAGGCCTCATCATCTACAGTGTCTACAGGCCTCATCATCTACAGTGTCTACAGGCCTCATCATCTACAGTGTCTACAGGCCTCATCATCTACAGTGTCTACAGGCCTCATCATCTACAGTATCTACAGGCCTCATCATCTACAGTATCTACAGGCCTCATCATCTACAGTATCTACAGGCCTCATCATCTACAGTATCTACAGGCCTCACCATCTACAGTGTATACAGGCCTCATCATCTACAGTGTCTACAGGCCTCATCATCTACAGTATCTACAGGCCTCACCATCTACAGTGTCTACAGGCCTCATCATCTACAGTGTCTACAGGCCTCATCATCTACAGTGTCTACAGG
>CANNZV010005065.1:0-31615 GCA_947561585.1 Caprella mutica | reverse complement strand
TGACAATACCGCACCGGTATTTGATGCGTCAAGCGTACCTGCGGATGCGACGGTAGAATGCGACAATGTGCCAACCGCAGCAAGCCCAACAGCGACAGACAATTGTGATGCAGATGTAGAAATCACCTACAACGAAGTCCGCACGGACGGCAACTGCGCAGAGAATTACACCTTAACGCGGACCTGGACAGCGACGGACAATTGTGGCAACACAACGGACGCAGTACAAGTGATAACGGTACAAGACACGACCGACCCAATATTAGTAGGAGTGCCAAGTGATTTAAGTATTGAGTGTGATGAAATTCCAGTTCCTTCAACACCGACGGCGACGGACAATTGCGATGCGGACGTAGAAATTAGCTTTACAGAAACTCAAATAGCAGACCCTTCATCGAACTGCGAAGATGCGTTCATCATCAGTCGAACCTGGACGGCGACGGACAATTGTGGCAATACGGACATTCATACCCAAACGATATTTGTCTTTGACAATACCGCACCGGTATTTGATGCGTCAAGCGTACCTGCGGATGCGACGGTAGAATGCGACAATGTGCCAACCGCAGCAAGCCCAACAGCGACAGACAATTGTGATGCAGATGTAGAAATCACCTACAACGAAGTCCGCACGGACGGCAACTGCGCAGAGAATTACACCTTAACGCGGACCTGGACAGCGACGGACAATTGTGGCAACACAACGGACGCAGTACAAGTAATAACGGTACAAGACACGACCGACCCAATATTGGCGGCATTACCATCCGATTTAACGATAGAATGTGATGCAATACCAGCCGCAGCGAGCCCAACGGCGACGGACAATTGTGATGCGGACGTAGAAATTAGCTTTACAGAAACTCAAATAGCAGACCCTTCATCGAACTGCGAAGATGCGTTCATCATCAGTCGAACCTGGACGGCGACGGACAATTGTGGCAATACGGACATTCATACCCAAACGATATTTGTCTTTGACAATACCGCACCGGTATTTGATGCGTCAAGCGTACCTGCGGATGCGACGGTAGAATGCGACAATGTGCCAACCGCAGCAAGCCCAACAGCGACAGACAATTGTGATGCAGATGTAGAAATCACCTACAACGAAGTCCGCACGGACGGCAACTGCGCAGAGAATTACACCTTAACGCGGACCTGGACAGCGACGGACAATTGTGGCAACACAACGGACGCAGTACAAGTGATAACGGTACAAGACACGACCGACCCAATATTGGCGGCATTACCATCCGATTTAACGATAGAATGTGATGCAATACCAGCCGCAGCGAGCCCAACGGCGACGGACAATTGCGATGCGGACGTAGAAATTAGCTTTACAGAAACTCAAATAGCAGACCCTTCATCGAACTGCGAAGATGCGTTCATCATCAGTCGAACCTGGACGGCGACGGACAATTGTGGCAATACGGACATTCATACCCAAACGATATTTGTCTTTGACAATACCGCACCGGTATTTGATGCGTCAAGCGTACCTGCGGATGCGACGGTAGAATGCGACAATGTGCCAACCGCAGCAAGCCCAACAGCGACAGACAATTGTGATGCAGATGTAGAAATCACCTACAACGAAGTCCGCACGGACGGCAACTGCGCAGAGAATTACACCTTAACGCGGACCTGGACAGCGACGGACAATTGTGGCAACACAACGGACGCAGTACAAGTAATAACGGTACAAGACACGACCGACCCAATATTGGCGGCATTACCATCCGATTTAACGATAGAATGTGATGCAATACCAGCCGCAGCGAGCCCAACGGCGACGGACAATTGTGATGCGGACGTAGAAATTAGCTTTACAGAAACTCAAATAGCAGACCCTTCATCGAACTGCGAAGATGCGTTCATCATCAGTCGAACCTGGACGGCGACGGACAATTGTGGCAATACGGACATTCATACCCAAACGATATTTGTCTTTGACAATACCGCACCGGTATTTGATGCGTCAAGCGTACCTGCGGATGCGACGGTAGAATGCGACAATGTGCCAACCGCAGCAAGCCCAACAGCGACAGACAATTGTGATGCAGATGTAGAAATCACCTACAACGAAGTCCGCACGGACGGCAACTGCGCAGAGAATTACACCTTAACGCGGACCTGGACAGCGACGGACAATTGTGGCAACACAACGGACGCAGTACAAGTGATAACGGTACAAGACACGACCGACCCAATATTGGCGGCATTACCATCCGATTTAACGATAGAATGTGATGCAATACCAGCCGCAGCGAGCCCAACGGCGACGGACAATTGTGATGCGGACGTAGAAATTAGCTTTACAGAAACTCAAATAGCAGACCCTTCATCGAACTGCGAAGATGCGTTCATCATCAGTCGAACCTGGACGGCGACGGACAATTGTGGCAACACGGACATTCATACCCAAACGATATTTGTCTTTGACAATACCGCACCGGTATTTGATGCGTCAAGCGTACCTGCGGATGCGACGGTAGAATGCGACAATGTGCCAACCGCAGCAAGCCCAACAGCGACAGACAATTGTGATGCAGATGTAGAAATCACCTACAACGAAGTCCGCACGGACGGCAACTGCGCAGAGAATTACACCTTAACGCGGACCTGGACAGCGACGGACAATTGTGGCAACACAACGGACGCAGTACAAGTGATAACGGTACAAGACACGACCGACCCAATATTGGCGGCATTACCATCCGATTTAACGATAGAATGTGATGCAATACCAGCCGCAGCGAGCCCAACGGCGACGGACAATTGTGATGCGGACGTAGAAATTAGCTTTACAGAAACTCAAATAGCAGACCCTTCATCGAACTGCGAAGATGCGTTCATCATCAGTCGAACCTGGACGGCGACGGACAATTGTGGCAACACGGACATTCATACCCAAACGATATTTGTCTTTGACAATACCGCACCGGTATTTGATGCGTCAAGCGTACCTGCGGATGCGACGGTAGAATGCGACAATGTACCAACCGCAGCAAGCCCAACAGCGACAGACAATTGTGATGCAGATGTAGAAATCACCTACAACGAAGTCCGCACGGACGGCAACTGCGCAGAGAATTACACCTTAACGCGGACCTGGACAGCGACGGACAATTGTGGCAACACAACGGACGCAGTACAAGTGATAACGGTACAAGACACGACCGACCCAATATTGGCGGCATTACCATCCGATTTAACGATAGAATGTGATGCAATACCAGCCGCAGCGAGCCCAACGGCGACGGACAATTGTGATGCGGACGTAGAAATTAGCTTTACAGAAACTCAAATAGCAGACCCTTCATCGAACTGCGAAGATGCGTTCATCATCAGTCGAACCTGGACGGCGACGGACAATTGTGGCAATACGGACATTCATACCCAAACGATATTTGTCTTTGACAATACCGCACCGGTATTTGATGCGTCAAGCGTACCTGCGGATGCGACGGTAGAATGCGACAATGTACCAACCGCAGCAAGCCCAACAGCGACAGACAATTGTGATGCAGATGTAGAAATCACCTACAACGAAGTCCGCACGGACGGCAACTGCGCAGAGAATTACACCTTAACGCGGACCTGGACAGCGACGGACAATTGTGGCAACACAACGGACGCAGTACAAGTGATAACGGTACAAGACACGACCGACCCAATATTGGCGGCATTACCATCCGATTTAACGATAGAATGTGATGCAATACCAGCCGCAGCGAGCCCAACGGCGACGGACAATTGTGATGCGGACGTAGAAATTAGCTTTACAGAAACTCAAATAGCAGACCCTTCATCGAACTGCGAAGATGCGTTCATCATCAGTCGAACCTGGACGGCGACGGACAATTGTGGCAATACGGACATTCATACCCAAACGATATTTGTCTTTGACAATACCGCACCGGTATTTGATGCGTCAAGCGTACCTGCGGATGCGACGGTAGAATGCGATAATGTACCAACCGCAGCAAGCCCAACAGCGACAGACAATTGTGATGCAGATGTAGAAATCACCTACAACGAAGTCCGCACGGACGGCAACTGCGCAGAGAATTACACCTTAACGCGGACCTGGACAGCGACGGACAATTGTGGCAACACAACGGACGCAGTACAAGTGATAACGGTACAAGACACGACCGACCCAATATTGGCGGCATTACCATCCGATTTAACGATAGAATGTGATGCAATACCAGCCGCAGCGAGCCCAACGGCGACGGACAATTGTGATGCGGACGTAGAAATTAGCTTTACAGAAACTCAAATAGCAGACCCTTCATCGAACTGCGAAGATGCGTTCATCATCAGTCGAACCTGGACGGCGACGGACAATTGTGGCAATACGGACATTCATACCCAAACGATATTTGTCTTTGACAATACCGCACCGGTATTTGATGCGTCAAGCGTACCTGCGGATGCGACGGTAGAATGCGATAATGTACCAACCGCAGCAAGCCCAACAGCGACAGACAATTGTGATGCAGATGTAGAAATCACCTACAACGAAGTCCGCACGGACGGCAACTGCGCAGAGAATTACACCTTAACGCGGACCTGGACAGCGACGGACAATTGTGGCAACACAACGGACGCAGTACAAGTGATAACGGTACAAGACACGACCGACCCAATATTGGCGGCATTACCATCCGATTTAACGATAGAATGTGATGCAATACCAGCCGCAGCGAGCCCAACGGCGACGGACAATTGTGATGCGGACGTAGAAATTAGCTTTACAGAAACTCAAATAGCAGACCCTTCATCGAACTGCGAAGATGCGTTCATCATCAGTCGAACCTGGACGGCGACGGACAATTGTGGCAACACGGACATTCATACCCAAACGATATTTGTCTTTGACAATACCGCACCGGTATTTGATGCGTCAAGCGTACCTGCGGATGCGACGGTAGAATGCGACAATGTACCAACCGCAGCAAGCCCAACAGCGACAGACAATTGTGATGCAGATGTAGAAATCACCTACAACGAAGTCCGCACGGACGGCAACTGCGCAGAGAATTACACCTTAACGCGGACCTGGACAGCGACGGACAATTGTGGCAACACAACGGACGCAGTACAAGTGATAACGGTACAAGACACGACCGACCCAATATTGGCGGCATTACCATCCGATTTAACGATAGAATGTGATGCAATACCAGCCGCAGCGAGCCCAACGGCGACGGACAATTGTGATGCGGACGTAGAAATTAGCTTTACAGAAACTCAAATAGCAGACCCTTCATCGAACTGCGAAGATGCGTTCATCATCAGTCGAACCTGGACGGCGACGGACAATTGTGGCAACACGGACATTCATACCCAAACGATATTTGTCTTTGACAATACCGCACCGGTATTTGATGCGTCAAGCGTACCTGCGGATGCGACGGTAGAATGCGACAATGTACCAACCGCAGCAAGCCCAACAGCGACAGACAATTGTGATGCAGATGTAGAAATCACCTACAACGAAGTCCGCACGGACGGCAACTGCGCAGAGAATTACACCTTAACGCGGACCTGGACAGCGACGGACAATTGTGGCAACACAACGGACGCAGTACAAGTGATAACGGTACAAGACACGACCGACCCAATATTAGTAGGAAGTGCCAAGTGATTTAAGTATTGAGTGTGATGAAATTCCAGTTCCTTCAACACCGACGGCGACGGACAATTGTGATGCAGGACGTAGAAATCACCTTTGAGGAAACTCAAATTGATGGCAACTGTGAAAATGAATACTCCCTTAAACCCGTGTTTGGACGGCAACGGACAAATTGTGGCAACACGGACATTCAAAACACAAGTCATTTTTGTATTTGACATCACTGCACCAGAAATTACGGGCGTTCCAGCAACGATTACGGTAGAATGTGATAATATTCCAACGGAAGCAACCTCCGACGGCGACGGATAACTGTCCAGGAGATATTACGATTGATTTTGTGGAAACACGAACCGACGGCGCGTGTGAAGATACTTATACTTTAACCCGCGAATGGACAGCAACGGACGATTGTGGCAACGCGACGGTTGAAACACAAATCCTCAATGTACAAGATACGACTGAACCCCAATATTGGCGGGTGTACCAACTGATGTAACAGTGGAATGCGATGAAATTTCCAGTTGCCGCAACTCGGACAATTGTGATGCCGATGTTGAAATTACTTTTGATGAAATAACAACGGCTACAGCGGATTGTGAGGACGCTATTTTGATTACTCGAACATGGACAGCGACGGATAACTGTGGTAATACGGACATTCAAACGCAGACGATTTTGACTTTCGATATCACTGCCCCTGTTTTTGATAATGTGCCAACAGATATAACGTTGAACTGTGAAGACGCTTTGCCAACAGATGAACCAACGGCAACCGATAATTGTGATAACAACGTTGTAATTACTTTGGATGAAACCATTACGGCAGGCGATTGTCCACAAGAACAAACGATTACCCGAACTTGGACAGCAACCGATGCTTGTGGCAACACTGAAACGACGACGCAAATCATTACGATTGAGGATAATGAAGTACCTGTTTTGGTTAACATTCCAACAGCAGTAACGATTAATTGTACGGATGCGTTACCAACGGATGAACCAACGGCGACCGATAATTGCGATACCGATGTGACCATTACTTTGGCAGAAACTTCTGCTGCGGGCGGTTGTCCACAAGAGGAAGTCATTACTCGTGTTTGGACGGCAACTGACGATTGTGGAAATGCTTCAACGGGTTCTCAAATCATTACAATTGAAGACAATGATGCGCCAGTTTTTGCAAATATTCCAACGGCGATAATCATTAGCTGTGAGGATGCATTGCCAACGGATGAACCAACCATTTCTGATAATTGTGACCCTGCACCAGTTTTGACCGTAGTGGATAATGAAATTGCAGGTAACTGTGAAGATGAGCGCACTATCGAAAGAGTTTGGACAGCGACAGATGCTTGTGGAAATGCAGCGACTGTTTCACAAGTTATTGAAATTGAAGACAATACAAATCCTGTTTTGGTCAACGTACCAGCGGATATTACGGCAGAATGTGATAATATTCCTGATGCGGCAACGGATGTAACGGCGATGGATAATTGCGATACGAATGTTGATATTCAATTTAATGAAACACCGCAGCCAGGCTTCTGTGCGGGTAATTTCACCATTGTAAGAACTTGGGTGGCTACCGATAATTGTGGCAACACAGTTATTCAAACACAGGAAGTTTTTGTACAAGATACGCAAGCACCAATCATCACGGGCATTCCTGTCAACGTAGATGTAGAATATGATGAAATTCCAAATGCACCATTACCGGGTGATGTGATAGCAACGGATAATTGCGACCCGAATCCTGTTTTAGAATTTACAGAAACAACGGCTCCAGGCGATTGCGATAATTCAGAAGTAATTACCCGAACGTGGACAGCAACAGACCATTGTGGAAATGTTTCGACGGAAATTCAGACCATTACAGTGGGCGATTCTCAGCCGCCTGTTTTGGTCAATGTGCCAGCAGATATTTCTGCGGAATGTTCGGCAATTCCAGTGATTCCAACAGATGTAGCATCGACGGATAATTGTGATAATAATGTTGAAATTACGGTAGCAGAAACGACTCAATTGGGCGGGTGTCCAGAAGAATATGGCTTGATTCGAACCTGGACGGCGACGGATGATTGTGGCAATGTAGCGACAGATTCACAAACGATTTTTGTATTTGATGCGACTGCGCCAATTTTGGCAAATATACCAGCGGATACGAATGCAGATTGTGATAACATTCCAGCAGTAGCAAATCCAACAGCAACCGACAATTGCGATACGGATGTGGACATTACTTTTGAAGAGACCATTCAAGATGATGGTTGCGATGCAACCATTACTCGAACATGGAGGGCAACGGATAATTGTGGAAATGCTGATATTCAAACACAAGTCATTTCAGTAACAGATAATGATGACCCTGTTTTGGCGAATATTCCAGCGGATATTTCAGCAGAATGTGATAATATTCCAGCGGCTGCTACCAATGTTACAGCGACGGATAATTGTGATTCTGACGTTGAAATTACGATGGACGAAACTACTCAAGCAGGCACATGTCCAGAAGAATACGCGTTAATCCGAACTTGGACAGCAACGGATAATTGTGGCAATACTACGACAGATTCGCAAACGGTTTTTGTTTTCGACATTACCGCACCGCAATTGGTAAACGTACCAGCAGATTCCAACGAAGATTGTGACGCGATTCCACCAGCACCGACCGATGTGACAGCGACGGATAATTGCGATACAGACGTAACGGTCGAAATGGTTGAAACGATTGTTGACAACGACTGTGGTCAAACCATTACTCGAACATGGACGGCAACGGATAATTGTGGCAACGCAGATGTTCAAACGCAGACGATTAATGTAGGGGACAATGCAGCCCCAACTTTCAATGAAACAGTATCTGACATCACCGTAGAATGCGACAACATTCCAGATGCAGCAACTTTAACGGTTTCAGATAACTGCGATAGCGACATTGATGTATTGTTCAGCGACATCATTACGCCAGGCATTTGCGATGATACTTATACGATTACACGAACATGGGAAGCATCGGACGATTGTGGCAATACTGTTTCTACCCAACAAATCGTCAATATACAAGATACGACCGACCCGATATTGACGGGCATTCCAGCAGATATTTCTGCGGAATGTTCGGCAATTCCAGTGATTCCAACAGATGTAGCATCGACGGATAATTGTGATAATAATGTTGAAATTACGGTAGCAGAAACGACTCAACTGGGCGGGTGTCCAGAAGAATATGGCTTGATTCGAACCTGGACGGCGACGGATGATTGTGGCAATGTAGCGACAGATTCACAAACGATTTTTGTATTTGATGCGACTGCGCCAATTTTGGCAAATATACCAGCGGATACGAATGCAGATTGTGATAACATTCCAGCAGTAGCAAATCCAACAGCAACCGACAATTGCGATACGGATGTGGACATTACTTTTGAAGAGACCATTCAAGATGATGGTTGCGATGCAACCATTACTCGAACATGGAGGGCAACGGATAATTGTGGAAATGCTGATATTCAAACACAAGTCATTTCAGTAACAGATAATGATGACCCTGTTTTGGCAAATATTCCAGCGGATATTTCAGCAGAATGTGATAATATTCCAGCGGCTGCTACCAATGTTACAGCGACGGATAATTGTGATTCTGACGTTGAAATTACGATGGACGAAACTACTCAAGCAGGCACATGTCCAGAAGAATACGCGTTAATCCGAACTTGGACAGCAACGGATAATTGTGGCAATACTACGACAGATTCGCAAACGGTTTTTGTTTTCGACATTACCGCACCGCAATTGGTAAACGTACCAGCAGATTCCAACGAAGATTGTGACGCGATTCCACCAGCACCGACCGATGTGACAGCGACGGATAATTGCGATACAGACGTAACGGTCGAAATGGTTGAAACGATTGTTGACAACGACTGTGGTCAAACCATTACTCGAACATGGACGGCAACGGATAATTGTGGCAACGCAGATGTTCAAACGCAGACGATTAATGTAGGGGACAATGCAGCCCCAACTTTCAATGAAACAGTATCTGACATCACCGTAGAATGCGACAACATTCCAGATGCAGCAACTTTAACGGTTTCAGATAACTGCGATAGCGACATTGATGTATTGTTCAGCGACATCATTACGCCAGGCATTTGCGATGATACTTATACGATTACACGAACATGGGAAGCATCGGACGATTGTGGCAATACTGTTTCTACCCAACAAATCGTCAATGTACAAGATACGACCGACCCGATATTGACGGGCATTCCAGCAGATATTTCTGCGGAATGTTCGGCAATTCCAGTGATTCCAACAGATGTAGCATCGACGGATAATTGTGATAATAATGTTGAAATTACGGTAGCAGAAACGACTCAACTGGGCGGGTGTCCAGAAGAATATGGCTTGATTCGAACCTGGACGGCGACGGATGATTGTGGCAATGTAGCGACAGATTCACAAACGATTTTTGTATTTGATGCGACTGCGCCAATTTTGGCAAATATACCAGCGGATACGAATGCAGATTGTGATAACATTCCAGCAGTAGCAAATCCAACAGCAACCGACAATTGCGATACGGATGTGGACATTACTTTTGAAGAGACCATTCAAGATGATGGTTGCGATGCAACCATTACTCGAACATGGAGGGCAACGGATAATTGTGGAAATGCTGATATTCAAACACAAGTCATTTCAGTAACAGATAATGATGACCCTGTTTTGGCAAATATTCCAGCGGATATTTCAGCAGAATGTGATAATATTCCAGCGGCTGCTACCAATGTTACAGCGACGGATAATTGTGATTCTGACGTTGAAATTACGATGGACGAAACTACTCAAGCAGGCACATGTCCAGAAGAATACGCGTTAATCCGAACTTGGACAGCAACGGATAATTGTGGCAATACTACGACAGATTCGCAAACGGTTTTTGTTTTCGACATTACCGCACCGCAATTGGTAAACGTACCAGCAGATTCCAACGAAGATTGTGACGCGATTCCACCAGCACCGACCGATGTGACAGCGACGGATAATTGCGATACAGACGTAACGGTCGAAATGGTTGAAACGATTGTTGACAACGACTGTGGTCAAACCATTACTCGAACATGGACGGCAACGGATAATTGTGGCAACGCAGATGTTCAAACGCAGACGATTAATGTAGGGGACAATGCAGCCCCAACTTTCAATGAAACAGTATCTGACATCACCGTAGAATGCGACAACATTCCAGATGCAGCAACTTTAACGGTTTCAGATAACTGCGATAGCGACATTGATGTATTGTTCAGCGACATCATTACGCCAGGCATTTGCGATGATACTTATACGATTACACGAACATGGGAAGCATCGGACGATTGTGGCAATACTGTTTCTACCCAACAAATCGTCAATGTACAAGATACGACCGACCCGATATTGACGGGCATTCCAGCAGATATTTCTGCGGAATGTTCGGCAATTCCAGTGATTCCAACAGATGTAGCATCGACGGATAATTGTGATAATAATGTTGAAATTACGGTAGCAGAAACGACTCAATTGGGCGGGTGTCCAGAAGAATATGGCTTGATTCGAACCTGGACGGCGACGGATGATTGTGGCAATGTAGCGACAGATTCACAAACGATTTTTGTATTTGATGCGACTGCGCCAATTTTGGCAAATATACCAGCGGATACGAATGCAGATTGTGATAACATTCCAGCAGTAGCAAATCCAACAGCAACCGACAATTGCGATACGGATGTGGACATTACTTTTGAAGAGACCATTCAAGATGATGGTTGCGATGCAACCATTACTCGAACATGGAGGGCAACGGATAATTGTGGAAATGCTGATATTCAAACACAAGTCATTTCAGTAACAGATAATGATGACCCTGTTTTGGCAAATATTCCAGCGGATATTTCAGCAGAATGTGATAATATTCCAGCGGCTGCTACCAATGTTACAGCGACGGATAATTGTGATTCTGACGTTGAAATTACGATGGACGAAACTACTCAAGCAGGCACATGTCCAGAAGAATACGCGTTAATCCGAACTTGGACAGCAACGGATAA
This sequence comes from Caprella mutica, assembly GCA_947561585.1. Taxonomy (NCBI): domain Eukaryota; kingdom Metazoa; phylum Arthropoda; class Malacostraca; order Amphipoda; family Caprellidae; genus Caprella; species Caprella mutica. The sequence continues at coordinate 19,867 of CANNZV010005065.1, read as the reverse complement.
TTGTGGCAATACTACGACAGATTCGCAAACGGTTTTTGTTTTCGACATTACCGCACCGCAATTGGTAAACGTACCAGCAGATTCCAACGAAGATTGTGACGCGATTCCACCAGCACCGACCGATGTGACAGCGACGGATAATTGCGATACAGACGTAACGGTCGAAATGGTTGAAACGATTGTTGACAACGACTGTGGTCAAACCATTACTCGAACATGGACGGCAACGGATAATTGTGGCAACGCAGATGTTCAAACGCAGACGATTAATGTAGGGGACAATGCAGCCCCAACTTTCAATGAAACAGTATCTGACATCACCGTAGAATGCGACAACATTCCAGATGCAGCAACTTTAACGGTTTCAGATAACTGCGATAGCGACATTGATGTATTGTTCAGCGACATCATTACGCCAGGCATTTGCGATGATACTTATACGATTACACGAACATGGGAAGCATCGGACGATTGTGGCAATACTGTTTCTACCCAACAAATCGTCAATGTACAAGATACGACCGACCCGATATTGACGGGCATTCCAGCAGATATTTCTGCGGAATGTTCGGCAATTCCAGTGATTCCAACAGATGTAGCATCGACGGATAATTGTGATAATAATGTTGAAATTACGGTAGCAGAAACGACTCAACTGGGCGGGTGTCCAGAAGAATATGGCTTGATTCGAACCTGGACGGCGACGGATGATTGTGGCAATGTAGCGACAGATTCACAAACGATTTTTGTATTTGATGCGACTGCGCCAATTTTGGCAAATATACCAGCGGATACGAATGCAGATTGTGATAACATTCCAGCAGTAGCAAATCCAACAGCAACCGACAATTGCGATACGGATGTGGACATTACTTTTGAAGAGACCATTCAAGATGATGGTTGCGATGCAACCATTACTCGAACATGGAGGGCAACGGATAATTGTGGAAATGCTGATATTCAAACACAAGTCATTTCAGTAACAGATAATGAATGACCCTGTTTTGGCAAATATTCCAGCGGATATTTCAGCAGAATGTGATAATATTCCAGCGGCTGCTACCAATGTTACAGCGACGGATAATTGTGATTCTGACGTTGAAATTACGATGGACGAAACTACTCAAGCAGGCACATGTCCAGAAGAATACGCGTTAATCCGAACTTGGACAGCAACGGATAATTGTGGCAATACTACGACAGATTCGCAAACGGTTTTTGTTTTCGACATTACCGCACCGCAATTGGTAAACGTACCAGCAGATTCCAACGAAGATTGTGATGCGATTCCACCAGCACCGACCGATGTGACAGCGACGGATAATTGCGATACAGACGTAACGGTCGAAATGGTTGAAACGATTGTTGACAACGACTGTGGTCAAACCATTACTCGAACATGGACGGCAACGGATAATTGTGGAAATGTTTCAACAGGTTCGCAAGTATTGACAGTTGGCGATAGTGAAAATCCAACACTTTTAGGAGTTCCTACTAGCGTAACGGTTGAGTGTGATGATATACCAGCAGAACCAACGGTAACGGCAACCGATAATTGTGATAGTGATGTAGAAATTACTTTCGAGGTGGTGGTGAATTTAGGATTGGATTGCAATGAGAATTATGCTTTAACGCGTGTTTGGACAGCGACAGATAACTGTGGAAATACCACTTCTGCTTCACAAACCGTCATCGTTCAAGACACGACTTTACCAGAAATTGCGGGCGTTCCTGCTGACATTAGTTTAGAATGTGGTCAAACCCCGCCTGCTGTCCCAATCGTAACGGCAACGGATAATTGCGATACAAATGTTCAATTAGACTTCATTGAAAATGAAGTGCCAGGCGATTGTGAAGGCAGCTATTTCATCGAAAGAACATGGACTGCAACGGATAATTGTGGCAACACAACTTCTGAACAACAAGTTATCATTGTTACGGATACAGAATTGCCAACCTTGGGGAATGTACCAGCGGACATTACCACAAATTGCGACGATATTCCAGCAGCAACTGACCCAACCGCAACGGATAATTGCGATACTGATGTTGAAATCACGTTAAACGAAACCAGTGTACCAGACGGTTGTGGTCAAATCATTACCCGTATTTGGACAGCAACAGATGATTGCGGAAATGCAGTCACTGCAAGTCAAATCGTGACCGTTGGCGATAATTCATTGCCAGCCTTGACGGATGTACCTGTGGATGTAACCGTTGAATGTGACAACATTCCAACGGCAGTAAACCCTACAGTTGACGACAACTGTAGCGCGGATATTCCAGTCTTGTTTAGCGATGTAATTATGCCAGGCAACTGCCCTGATATTTACACCATCACTCGAACGTGGACAGCAACGGACGGCTGCGGCAACTCAACTTCTGCACAACAAATCGTAACGGTTGAAGATACGACGATGCCAGAGATTACTGGTGTTCCAGAAAATGTATCTGCTTCTTGTAATGAAATCCCTGATGTGCCAGCTATCGGAACTGTCGAAGCAACCGACAATTGCGATAATGACGTAGAAATTACCTTCGCAGAAACAACAGAAGACAATGACTGCGGTGAAACCATCATCCGTACATGGACGGCAACTGACAACTGTGGCAACTCAGCAACAGCAACACAAACAATTTCTGTAGGTGACGACGGCGCGCCTGTAATTACTGGTGTCCCTGCTGATTTGACATCAGAATGTGATGAAATCGAAGCACCTGCCAACGTTACGGTAGCTGATGATTGTGACCCAGATATTGAGCTGACTTTCGTCGAAAACGAGCAAGCGGGCGATTGTCCAAATTCTTATAATATTATCAGAACATGGACGGCAACTGATGCTTGTGGTAATACGACTGTTTCGACGCAGACGGTCATTGTTTTAGATACGGAAGCACCGATTTTGACGGGTGTTCCTGCGGACTTAATTGCCAGTTGTGATGAAATTCCAGACGTTCCTTCTTCAAATGAAGTAACGGCAACCGACAATTGCGACAATAATGTAGAAGTTGCTTTCAACGAAGCAACAGAAAACAGCGACTGTGGTCAAATCATTACTCGAATGTGGACGGCAACCGATGTTTGTGGTAACTCAACCGAAGCTACGCAAGTTATTACAGTTGGCGATACCGAAATGCCAGTATTTGTCAATGTCCCTGATGACATGGATGTGCCTTGTGGTTCTCTATTGCCAAACATGGCAGATATGGACATTCAAGTGATGGACAATTGTGATGATGATATTGAAATTATTTTCACAGAAGAAACCATCGAAGGCGATTGTGCAGGCAACTATCAAGTCATTATGACCATGACTGCAACTGATGATTGTGGAAATGTGGCGACTGAATCTTTCACGATGAATGTGGGCGACACACAAGCACCGGAATTTACCGATGTACCTGAAGACATCACCGCAAACTGTAGTGAAGCACCAGAATTGCCAACTGCCGATGAATTATCTGCAACGGATGATTGCGATGACGAAGTTGAAATTTCCTTAGAAGAAATAGTTGAAGAAAACAACTGCGGTCAAATCATTACTCGCATTTGGACCGCAACCGATGATTGTGGAAACACGACGACGGCTTCCCAAGTCATTACTTTGGGTGACGACGGCGCGCCTGTTTTGGGAGACATCCCAACAGATGTAACGGTTGAATGTGACAACATTCCAACGGCGGCAGATTTGACGGTGACGGATGTTTGCGATAGCGATGTAGCAGTCTTGTTTAGCGATGTCATTACGCAAGGCGATTGTGGTCACAGCTATTTGATTACTCGAACGTGGACGGCAACTGACGATTGTGGAAACACAACTTCTGCTCAACAATTAATCAATGTAGTTGATACCACCGCACCTACTTTTGAAAATGTGCCAACGGACGTTTCCGCAGGTTGTGACGAGATTCCTACAATTCCAACAACGGGAACAGTCACGGCAACGGATAATTGCGACAACAACGTGGACATCGTTTTCAATGAAGATATTGAAGACACCGATTGCGGTCAAACCATCACCCGAATATGGACGGCAACCGACGCTTGTGGTAACGCAGCAACGGCAACGCAAGTCATCAGCGTAGGCGACGACGGCGCACCAGCAATTAGCGATGTACCAGCAGACTTGACCGTTGATTGCGACAATATTCCAGCCGCAGAAACGGTAACAGTCACCGATACTTGTGATGATGATATTGAAATTATCACCAACGATGAAATCATCGAAGGCGACTGCGCGGGCAACTATGTAATTAATCGAACGTGGACAGCAACCGACGATTGTGGCAACGAAAGTGTAGCGACGCAAACGTTGATTGTTTTGGACATTGCAGCACCAATTTTAGAAGGAATACCCGCAGATGTCATTGCAGATTGTAATGAAATTCCAACCGTAGCGACGGTGACTGCCACTGACAATTGTGATACAAATCCAGTTGTTGAAATGGTGGAAACGAGCGAAAATACCGACTGCGGTCAAATCATCACTCGAACATGGACAGCAACCGACGAATGTGGAAACGCTGAAATCGCTGGTCAAACCATCACCGTTGGCGACACCGAAGCACCAACGTTCGCGTCTATTCCAAATGACGTAACGGTTGAATGCGACAACATTCCAACGGCGGAAGATTTGACGGTGGAGGATGATTGTAGCAGCTACATTCCAGTCTTGTTTAGCGACGTAATTACGCAGGGCGATTGTCCAAATAATTATGGGATTACCCGAACGTGGACGGCGACGGATAATTGTGGGAACACGACTTCTGCGCAACAATTGATTACGGTAGAAGATACGACTGCACCGACATTTGAAGGTGTGCCAATGGATATTTCCGCAGGTTGTACAGAAATTCCAGACGTACCAACAGCGGGAACAATCACGGTCATTGATGCTTGTGACAACAACATCGAGCCTGTTTTCAATGAAGAAATTACGGATAACAATTGTGGTCAAACCATCATCCGCACATGGACGGCGACCGATGATTGCGGCAACGTAGCAACCGCCACCCAAACCATTACAATCGGCGACGATGGCGCACCAGTAATCGCCAATGTCCCTGCTGACTTAACAGCGGATTGTGGAACAATTTTACCAATTGCTACCGACGTTACGGTTTCAGATGATTGTGACACGGATGTTCAATTGGTGGCGAATGAAGAAAGCATCGACGAAGTTTGCCCAGGCACTTATACTTTAATTAGAACTTGGACGGCAACCGACGCTTGTGGAAACGAAACAATTGCCACGCAAACCATTTATGTATTTGATATTGACGCACCCGTTTTGAGTGGTGTTCCAGCAGACATTGCAGCGAATTGTGATGAAGTACCAGACATTCCAACAGTAGATACAGTTACGGCAACGGATAATTGCGATACCAATATCGAAGTTACTTTTGATGAAACAACAGAAAATACCGATTGTGGTCAAATTATCACTCGAACATGGACGGCAACCGATGAATGTGGCAACCTTGCGGAAGCGACACAAATCATCACGGTAGGCGATGTTTCTGTGCCAGTTATCGCAAACGTACCAGCAGATGTAACCGTTGAGTGTGATGATATTCCAGATGCTGCTGATTTGGTAGCAACTGACGATTGCGACAGCGATATGCCAGTCTTGTTTAGCGACGTAATTGATTCGGGCAATTGTCCAAATGAATTTACGATTACTCGAACATGGACAGTAACGGATGATTGTGGAAATCAGGCAACGGCTTCGCAAATTTTATATGTAGTTGATACAACTGAACCAGTCATTACAGGTGTGCCAGAAGATTTGACAATTGATTGCGACATGGTTCCTCCAGCGCCTTCAACAGATGAAATAGTGGCAACAGATAATTGCGACAACAATGTAACTGTTACGTTTGAGCAAACGATGAATCCAGAAGATTGTCAAGAATCCTACACGATTTATCGAACATGGACAGCAACGGACGATTGTGGAAACGTGGCACAAGTCACTCAGCAGATTGCTGCTCGTGATTTAGTTCAACCAGAATTAATCGGTGTGCCAGCGGATATGACAATTGACTTGGCAGCAGGTCAAACCATTCCGACTGTGCCAACCAACATTTTTGCCAATGATAATTGTGATGATAATGTAGATATTGAATTTGAAGAAACGACGACACCAAATGCTAACGGCTACATTTTAATGTGGATGTGGATTGCAACCGATAATTGTGGAAATATCGACCAACAAATTACGGAAATTACCGTAATTGAAGGCTTCGATGCAACCATTACTCCTGCGAGTCCAGAGGTTTGTTTGAATACGCAATTTGAATTCACAGCTTCACCAAACGACCCGACCTACAGCTACGAATGGTCAGCTTCGGCAGGCTCTTTTGATAATAATAATGGTCAAACGGCAACGTATAATGTTTCTGAATCAGGAACACATGAGATTACAGTAGTCATTACAACCCCGTCTGGTGCTACACAAATGGCAACCACGACCATTATTGTCAATGAATTAAACGTTGTTTTAGACATCGTAAATGCGTCAACGTGCAACAACGAAGACGGCGACATTGCAGCAACAGTAACGGGTGGCAGTGGTGATTTTGACTACGAATGGAGTACGCCAAATGGCAACCAACCAAACCTGAACGATGTAGCAGCAGGCAATTACAGCGTAACCGTTACGGATAGCCAAACAGGCTGTGCGGCAATGATTGCGATGGAATTAAATGATGAAAATGTGACCACTGCCAATATCGCAGTTGAAGGTGGAAACGTGAGTTGCTTTGGTGCGGCAGACGCAGATATTCTATACAATGTAACTTATTCACCCGATTTTGTGCAGCCAGCAGTTGAGCAAATTGTGGATGCGCAAGGCAATGTTTACAACAACGGCGAATTGCCAGCGGGTGATTATTGTATTGAAATTTTTGATGGAAATGGTTGTTTGGCAGGTCAAGGCTGTTTCAATGTAACTCAACCAGCAGAAATGTTTGTTAATGTGGAAACGACGAATTTGACCTGTATTGAATTAGGAAACATCGTCGCCACAGCAACGGGCGGCAACGGTTTTTATACTTACAATTGGTCAAACATTGCAGGTACTGAAAACGGCGACACTAACGCAGATTTAGAAATTGGAACATACAGCTTGACCGTAACGGATTTGATGGGTTGTAGCATGACTGTTGAAAACATCGCAGTTGGCAACGATTGCGAAGCATGCGAAACACCAGTCATTGCAAATATCAACATGACTGACCCTGATTGTGGTACAAACAATGGAACGATTGCCATCGAAATGGAAGGCGGCAACGCGAATTTCAACTTTGCGTGGAATCAAGCATCTTTCGGAAATAATTCAACCATAACCAGTTTGAACGGCGGCATTTACAATGTAACAATTACGCGTGTAACTGACCCGACTTGTTTCATTGAAGAAACGATTAATTTACAGGCAACCGATGCACCGTTTGTTGATAACATCACCATCAACCCAGCGGCTTGTGGTCAAAATATAGGTAGCGCAACCCTTGAATTTACGGGAAGCTACAGTGTTTTATGGCAACATGATAACTGGCCAATTGCCACGCATGAAAACTTGGCAGCAGGCGCTTACTACGTGATGTTATTAGAACAAGGCAACTCTGCATGTAACAGTATCATCGAAGTTGTGATTCCTGAAAGCGAAGACTTGGCAGTTGAAATCAATACTGTTCAAAACCCATCTTGTGGCAACGCAGACGGTCAAATTACGACAGCCATCAACGGTGGTTCTGGCAACTTCACCTTCGCTTGGGCGGGCGGTGAAACCACGCCAGCATTGAATGATTTGGCAGCAGGAACATACATCGTAACCGTAACGGATAATGACCTCGGTTGTACAGGCGAAGCGATGGTCACCTTAACCGACCAAAACAGTTCTGCAACCGTGAACATCACAGGCATCACCGCAAGCTGTTTCGACGATGCAACGGGTACGGTTTCTTACGATATTAATTTACAACAAGGGTTCATCCAACCAGAAACGTGGATTATCACAGATGCTGACGGCAACCAAGTAATGAATGAACAACTTGCGCCAGGTCAGCATTTCATCACCGTTTTTGACGGCAACGGATGTCAGGCAGCGCAAGAATCTTTTAACATCTTGCAAGCACCACAATTGACGGCAACGTTCAATGCAGAAAATACGACTTGCGACGAAGGCGGCACAATCAATTTGACCATCAATGGCGGCGTACCTCCATACAGCTTCAGTTGGTCAGATATTATTGGTATTGATCAACCACAAGATAGAACCGACTTGGCGATTGGCGAATACGCAGTCACGATAACCGATAATATTGATTGCAAATTCATTATTTCAAACATTAATATCGAAGACGGATGTATCGTTTTACCATGTGAAACGCCAATTGTATTAAGCATTGACACGACGGCTGCTTTCTGTCAAAACGCCAACGGTTCGGCTATCTTGAATATGCAGGGCGACCCAACTGATTTTGACTACAGCTGGTCGCAGGGAAGTTCAGTTACAAATACATCTGGTAGCTTATTACCAGGCGACCATTCTGTAACTGTTACAGTAGTGAATGATACTTGTTCAACAGTAGTGAATTTCACTATTGGTAATCAAGACATTTCAGCGAATGTAGCCAACAGCGCACCAGCCAACTGTAACGGCAGCGATGGAACAATCAGTTTAGAACCCGCTCAATACACTTACAACTGGAGTGACGGCGGCAGTGGCGCGACCCGGACGGATTTGCCAGCAGGCACATACAACGTAACAGTAATGGACAACGTAACCGTTTGTTTGACCGTCATCGAAGTTACCGTCGAGCAGCAAAATATTTTAGAAGCAACCGCGACCATCGACGTAATGCCATCGTGCGGCGAAGCGAACGGACAAGCAACCATTTCAGCCAACGGAAGTGGCAATTACACCTTTATATGGAGCAATGGCGGCGATAATGCTACCGAAACTGGTTTGGCATCAGGCACGTATTCCGTCACCATTTCAGATAATGACAATGGCTGTATGGCAGAAACGAGTTTCACCATGACCAACGATGTAGCGGGCGCAACAGTAACAGTTGAAAACACAACAGTTAGCTGTTTTGAAGCTGCGGACGCAACTGCAATTTACGACATCATTACTGAAAATGGTTTTGTTGGACCAATGACCGTTGAAATCCGCGACAATAGCGGCAGCGTTATTGAAAATGGAAACTTGACAGTAGGCAACTATTGCGTCGTCGTCATCGACGGCAACGATTGCGTAGCGGGGCAAGGATGTTTTGAAGTAACCGAACCAGATGCATTGGCTGGTACAACAGAAGTTACAGGCGCAACCTGCGACGAAGGTGGACTAATCAATTTGACCATCGAAGGCGGCACTGCACCTTACGAATATATTTGGAACGACGGAAGTACCACTCAGAATCGAACAGACTTATTAACAAACACCTATTCCGTCACGATTACGGATTCTGAGAATTGCTCTTTGGTTCTAAATAACTTAGTTATCGAAGATGATTGCGAACCACTTTGCGATGACCCAATTGTTCAGAACGCTATCGTTCAGGATGCTTACTGTGACTTCGCAAATGGTTTAGCAGTCATTGAAATGATTGGCAACAACGCCGACTTCACTTACGAGTGGTCAAATGGCATGACTTCCAACACAGCAGAAAACTTGTTTGGCGGCGTTTATACTGTAACGATTACCACAGTTGGTGATATTTGCTCAATTGTCGAAACAGTCGTTGTTGGAAATGTGGATGCCCCACAAATCACCAATCTGACCATGACGGCTGCTACCTGTGCAAATACGGATGGTACAGCAACCATTCAGCCACAAAATTTCACTTACGAATGGAGTGATGGCGAAATGGGCGCGGTGCGAAGTGATTTAGCTGCTGGTACTTATATCGTTACGGTGACGGATGGCTTTGAGGATTGCTTCGATTTGATTGAAGTCGAAATTGAAGAAGAAAATCCAGTAACTGTGGAGGTCTTGGCATTTGGCGAACCAACTTGTGGTCAGTCAAATGGCTCGGTTGCAGTGATTGTTTCTAATGCACAAAACCCAACAATTACTTGGGCAGACGGCTTTGTAGGCGCAAGTCAAAATACTTTGGCAGCGGGTACTTACGGCGTAACCGTCACAGATGACAACGGTTGTGAAGTTATCGAAACGTTTACTTTGATTAACAATGTCAGTGGAGCAAGCGTAACTGCACAAAATGCTGAAATTAGCTGCCCTGGAGAAAGCGATGCAACCGTTAATTACAATGTGAGCTTAGCAGGCGGTTTCGCAATGCCAGAAACGGTAACTATTGTGGACAACGCTGGCAACGTTTATAATAACGGTCAATTGGGAATAGGAAATTACTGCATCGTCGTCACGGATAATAACGGTTGTTTGGCGGGCGAGGCTTGTTTTGAAGTAACTACACCGACACCAATTGACTTGGATGTAGCGACTACTAATGCCACTTGCGACAACGGCGGTTCAATCACCTTGACGGTAACGGGCGGCACATCTCCATACACTTACGAATGGAATGACGGGAATACCTCTGCCAACCGAATGGATTTGGCAGCAGGCACTTACAGCGTAATTATTTCTGATGCAAATGGCTGTACTGCACAAGCAAGTAGCATCGAAATCACCGACGATTGCGACCCAACGTGCATCGAACCAGTTGTAATGAATACCAATATCATCAACGCAACTTGTGGCAATACAGACGGTAGCATTATTTTAGAAATGGAGAATGCGTTGAACACGTATAACTTCGCTTGGAGTGGCTTATCAAATACGTCAAATACCGTTAATTTCTTAGTGGCTGGCACTTATGCAGTAACGGTTTCAAATGCAGACGACGCGACTTGTCAGACCATTTTAAACATTACGATTCAAGATGGCTGTGGTGGTTGCGATGATGTTGTGGTTTCAAATATCATTGAAAATGACGCGACTTGTGGCAACGTAGATGGTACAGCAGTTATCGCAATGCCAGGCAACATCACAGATTACAACTTCACATGGATTGGAAATGTCAGTAACTCAAATACGGCAACTGCTTTACAAGCTGGAACTTATACCGTAACCATTTCCTTAGCGATTGACCCAACTTGTCAAACGATTACTGCTGTAACTATCGGCGACAATTGTACAGGCAACTGCGAGGACCCAATTGTGACTAACGTTTCTACAACAAATAGCAACTGTGACGAGACAACGGGTAGCGCGAACATTTCCGTGCAAGGTGCTTCCAGCGATTTCACTTATGCTTGGACAAACAATGTTTCAAATAACAATATCGCCAATAACTTGGCAGCAGGAACTTATACTGTCTCCATTTCAAATGCAATCGACGCTACTTGTTTCACAACAGAAACGATTGTCATCGAAAATGCAGACGGACCACAAGGCACTGTTTTAAATACATCGGATGCAAGCTGTAATGGCAATGACGGAAAAGCAAGTCTTTCGCCATCGACAATGACGTGGACTTGGGCAGACGGAACAATTGATGATTCTCGAAGCGACTTGGCAGCAGGGACTTATTTCCCAACGGTAACGGATGCAAACGGATGTAGCAACGTTCTTGAAGTCGTAATCGGTCAACAAAACAACTTGATTACTGACATCAACATCGTTGCGAATCCAAACTGCGGCTTGCCTGACGGTATTGCTAACGTATCGGTCAACAACGGTTCTGGCAATTACAGCTTCTTGTGGAATGACAGCAACACCGCGCAGTCTCGTACAGACTTAACTTCTGGCGCATACAGCGTAACTGTTGTCGATAACGAAAATGGCTGTGAGTCAATCGTTGATTTCGTAATGACAGACAATATTTCTGGTGCAATCGTTACTGTTTCTGATGAATCAGTTAGCTGCTTCGGTGAGTCGGACGCGATGGTGATGTACGATGTACAATACGAAAGCGGTTTTGCAAATCCTTCAACCGTTGAAATTCAAGATGCTGATGGAAATGTAGCAACGAATGGCAACTTGGCAATTGGAAACTACTGCATGATTGTAACGGATGCAAATGGTTGTTTGGCTGGAAATGCTTGTTTTGAAATCACGCAACCAGCACAAATGACTGCGAATGTAACCACTGAAAACGCAACTTGCGACAACGGTGGTAGCATTACATTAGACATCAACGGCGGCACAGGTAATTACACAGTAACTTGGAATGACGGACAAACGGGCGCGACGCGTACCAACTTAACAGCGGGTACTTACACAGCGACTATTTTAGATGATAACGGATGTAGCCAAACATTGGATAACTTAATCATCAGCGACGATTGTATTCCAAACTGCGACGAACCTGTTTTGACAAACATCATTTCAAATGAAGCAACTTGTGATAATGCAGATGGTAGCGCGACTATCGAAATGACGGATGATTTGACGACCTTGAATTTTGCTTGGAGTGGTTCAACATCAACATCAAATACAGCGATTGGCTTAGCGGCTGGCACTTACGCCGTCACCATTTCTAAAACAGATAACGCTGATTGTCAAATAGTTGTAAACGTAACGATTGACGAAGATTGTGGAACGGACTGTACGAATCCAGTTATTACCAACGTCGATACAACGGAGGCGACTTGCGACCAAAACGACGGTACGGCAACGATTACCCTTAGCGGAAATATTGCTGACTACTCATTTGAATGGAGTGCTGGAGTTGCTGGAAGTACCAATGCCGCAATAGGCTTGGCAGCAGGCGTTTACTCAGTAACGGTTTACGATGCAATTGACAATACTTGTAGCATGGTTCAAACCATTACGGTAACGGAAGATTGCGTTGGCGGCTGTGACGAACCAGTGGTGACGAATATTGAAACGACGGACGCGACTTGTGACGACGGCGGTTCTGCGACTATTTTCATGAGTGGAAATGCAGCAGATTACCAATTCGTATGGAGTAACGGTGGTGATTCAAATTTTGAAAATAACTTGAATGCGGGCATTTACAGCGTAACGATTTACGATGCGAACGACCCAACTTGTAGCACGAATGTAACTATTCAAATTGCGGAAGATTGCGACCCAACGGGCGGCTGTACGAATCCAGTTGTTTCCAACACCGAAACAACGGATGCGACTTGCGACAACGCCGACGGTACAGCAACCATCACGGTAGCGGGCAATATTTCAGATTATAACTTTGAATGGACGGGCTCAAATAGTACCACGAATGTAGCGACTGGCTTGGCGGCTGGCGTGTACACCGTGACTGTTTTTGACGCAAATGACAATACTTGTAATACGACGATTAATATTCAAATCGGCGATGATTGTTCAAACGGCGGTTGTACTGACCCAGTGGTTGCGGACATCAATACCTTCGATGCGACTTGTGACCAGACGAACGGTAGCGCATCCATCGTAATGCAAGGAAGTGCAAGTGATTTCAACTATGCTTGGAATAACGGCGCGACGACGGAAAATTTCGCTACCAATTTGGCAGCAGGAACTTATACCGTGACCATTACCAATGCAACCAATGCAGATTGTGAAACCATCGTCAACTTAGAAATTGGTGACGATTGTACACCGGGCGGTGGTTGTGATACACCAGTTGTGGCAAACGTTGAAACAAATGACGCAACTTGCGGTGAAAACGATGGTTCTGCAACTATTACCATGACAACGGATGTAAGCAATTATAACTTTGCATGGAGTGGGGGAGTAAGTACTTCAAATGTGGCAGACGACTTGGCAACAGGCATTTACACCGTAACCATTTACGATGCGAACGATGCGACTTGTAGTAGTATTCAAACCGTTCAGATTGGCGATGATTGTAATCCTACTGGCGGTTGCGTTGACCCAATTGTTTCTAATATTGAAACAACAGACGCAACTTGTGATAACGGCGGTTCAGCGACCATCGAAATGACAGGTGACTTGAGTGATTATCAATTTGTTTGGAACAATGGATTAAGTTCAAATACGGCAACTAACTTGAATGCGGGCATTTACAGCGTTACCATTTACAACGCGACAGATTTGGATTGCAACGTTGTTATGACCATTGAACTTAACGATGATTGTAACCCGATTGGCTGCGTTGACCCGATTGTTTTTGATATTCAAACGGAAACGGCGACTTGTAACACTGCGGACGGTTCAGCAACGATTGTAATGCAAGGAAATGCGGCTGATTTCACCTTTAACTGGAGTGGAACAAACAGCACGACGAATACGGCATTTGGCATCGCAGCAGGCGTTTACAGCGTAACGGTTTCTGATATTAATGACGCAGATTGCAACACGATTGTGACGGTAACTATTGAAGATGATTGCGTAACGCCTCCGGGTTGCAACGAACCAGTCGTCACGGATATTCAGACATTCGACGCAGATTGTAATACTGAAAATGGAAGTGTTGTCCTTGTTTTGGATGGCAATCCAGCCAACTTTAATTATACTTGGTCGAATGGAAACGCTAATGTCAACTACGCCAACAACTTGGCAGCAGGCGACTACACCGTAACCATTTCAGACCAAACGATTGCAAACTGTCAAACGGTTGTGAACTTCACTATTGCGGAAGAAGATTGTCCAACCAACTGTACAGAACCAGTCGTTACGAACATAAATACGACGGATGCAACCTGCGGAACCGCCAACGGAAGCACCACTATTGAGATACAAGGAAATATCGATTCTTACACCTTCACATGGACAAGCCTTGTGAACAACACTAATTCAGCCGCAGGTTTGGCAGCAGGAACTTACAGTGTGACCATCGCCGACATTACGGACGCGAATTGCAACACCATAGTGACTATCGTCATTGGTACTATAGACGGACCGCAAACAACAGTAACATCTGTAACTGCTGCCACCTGCCAGGCTTCTAATGGTCAGGCGACGTTCTCCGACCCAAGTTATGAATACTTGTGGAGTGACGGCGGTACTGGATTTATGAGAAACGATTTGGCAGCCGATACGTATCAGGTAACGATTACGGATACGAATAGCGGTTGTTTCGATGTGACTCAATTAGAAATTGAAGAAGATTGTAGCTCGAATTGCGAGGCACCAAGCATTACAAACATGGTTATTTTAGAACCTGATTGTGGAACAACGGACGGTATCATTACGCTTGAAGTAATGGGTGATTTGAACGATTACACTTTCGCGTGGTCGCCAAACAACAGCAATAGCAATATCGCAACGGACTTGGGTGCGGGCATTTATACCGTAACCATTACGCGGGCAGACGATGCGACTTGTTTCACGGAAGTGGACATCATCGTACCGAATGCAGACTCGCCAAGTGCGGATGTAGTAGCAACGACGAACGCCAACTGTACCGCAGCCGATGGAACAGCAACGATTTCGCCAGACATCTACGACTTTACGTGGTCGGACGGTGGCACGGGGGCTTACCGCAACAACTTAGCGGCAGGTATTTACACCGTAACTGTGGATGATGCAGGAACGTCTTGCTTCACCATTTTGGAATTAACCATTGGTCTGGACAGCCCGCTTAACGGCACGGCGACGGTCAATCAAATGCCTGATTGTGGCCTTGCCAACGGTGATGTTACCCTTACGGTAAATGGCGGCACGGGTAACTACATCTATTCTTGGGGAACAGGCAATCAGCAAACCAGCCTTGCCAGCGGTGCTTACACCATCCTTGTGACGGATGTGGATACAGATTGTTCGACAGAGATTGATTTTGTCTTAAATGACAACATCAACGGCGCGACCTTGACTTTAGCAACCAATACCATTATGGTAACGTGTGCGGGTGAAGCGAACGGCTTATTGACTTATGATTTAGACTTTGAAAATGGATTTAATTATCCTGAAACAATTACGATAACGGACGACATGGGCAACGTTGCGACGAACGGTTCATTAGCACCGGGCGACTACTGCATGGGGGTAACGGATGCAGCAGGTTGTAATGCCGCACAGGCTTGTTTCACGGTTACCGAACCAGAAATGTTGAACGTAGAAGTGACGGTGAATAATGTGACTTGTGACGCGACGGGTAGCATTAATTTGCAAATCTCAGGTGGAACGCCAGATGCGCAAAATGCTTACACCATCGTTTGGGAAGATTTACCAGGCACAAACGGCTTGATGACGCGAACTGACCTTGCAGAAGGCATGTACAGCGTGACGATTACGGATGAAAATGGTTGTCAAGTGAAAGTAGATATTGAATTGACCAACGAATGCGACCCGGACGATTGTAGCGACATCTTCGGACCAGACAGCGGCACTTTGGTGACAGCATACTGTGACGATGCGACCTTGTGCATCCCGATTGCCTACACGAATATCGATCAATGGACATTAACGGATTTTGACAATCCATTCAGCACGGGCTTGACGGGCTGTAATTACGACAGCTTGTTTACCTACTCTTATGCATCCTTGCCGGGCGTGGGTAATGCAGGTCCATACACGGTGAATTCTTGGTCGGTGAACGGCACGAACTACAACGGACAATTTATGACCATCGAAGGTTTGGTCGCTGCTATGAACGGTTGGGACACGACAGGCGAGTGGACGCTTGACCCATCGAACTCAACGATTAACGGCGGTAGTAACAACACGACTTACGGCAACATTACGGTGGTGCAAGGCGGCACGAGTATCACGGCGATTATGGTCTTGAATACCAACTTAGTACCACAAAGTACCGCCTTGATTTTGACACCAGGCGAACACGGCTTGTACATCGTCAACGGTACAACAGGTTGTGCGGATAGCGTCAACTTGACCGTCATATGTGGCGCGGTGAATCACATCAGTGACACAATGACCTTGAACAGTTTGGATACGATTTGCTTCAATGCCGATTGGTTGCCAGGTAATCCGCAAACCATTCAGAACCTTTGCGAAGACAATGCAGGTGATTACGTTATCTTCGATATCGACGGCGAGAATTGTATCACTGCCGAAGCCTTTGACTTTGGTACAGAACAAGCCTGCATCGTGCTTTGCGATGACCTTGGCTACTGCGATACGACTTACTTGACCATCACGGTAGTAGAACCTGCTATCCTCCCAGACGCGGACGATGACGCAGACAATACCTACTTAGATACCGCTATCGACATCGACGTATTGACCAACGACACTATCAACGGCGACCTCGTGGACTTCTTCGTCCTCGACCCACCAGCGTACGGTTCGGTCTCTACTAATAACGACGGCACGATTACCTACACGCCAAATAGCGGCGAGTGTGACTTGGACGAACCTGACCAATTTACTTACACGATTTGCAACGCGAATGGCTGCGATACCGCGACCGTTTTTGTCAGCATCGATTGTGAATTGTTTACGATTATGTCTGGTTTCTCTCCAAACGACGACGGCATCAACGACCATTTCCACATCGAAGGCATCGAACGGATTCCTGATAATGAATTGCTGGTTTTCAATCGTTGGGGTAATGAGGTGTATCGTGTGAAAGGCTATCAGAATGATTGGTACGGGACGTTTGGTCGCGCGGATTTGCCGGATGGGACGTACTTTTATATCTTTGATGTGAAGGGGGAGAAGGTTACGGGGTATGTGCAGATACGGCGATAGGACGCTTTGAGATTTTGATGAAAACGCATCAAGGGCTGCGGGATTTTGGTGCGTTTTTTTTGTTGTGGATTCAAAAAATTGAAAAGTCCGCTTGATAATTTGAAATTAAAATAGTACATTTACTTGACCATACAAATTACGAAAAAAAATCATACTATTTTGAAGGATATTTTTTTTCGTAAATTGTTCATTGAATGCCTTTGGATTTTTGTTTTAAAATGCTGATTTTCATTGCTTTATGAAATTTGTTTTTAAAACTTTGATAGAAAAAGGTATATGGATATATGGTTAAGTCTTAACCATATAAACAAGCTATGCTTCATAGCCCTAAACGGGCAGCTTCCTAAACGTCAGCTCTTTTTCTCAGCAAAAGCTGCGAAAAAGTACGAAAGCATAGCAATGTATCTATTTTTACCACTCGCTACGCGCTCGGGCAAAAACAGATACAGACCGTTGGGCTTCAGAGCCTAAGCGGCATCCTCCTAATCGTCGGCTCTTTTTTTCAGCAAAAGCTGAAAAAAAGTCCGAAAGCCCAACAAAGTATCTATTTTTACCACTCGCTATGCGCTCGGGCAAAAATAGATACAGACCGTTGGGCTTCAGAGCCTAAGCGGCATCCTCCTAATCGTCGGCTCTTTTTTTCAGCAAAAGCTGAAAAAAAGTCCGAAAGCCCAACAAAGTATCTATTTTTACCACTCGCTATGCGCTCGGGCAAAAATAGATACTGGCGCTATGCTTCATAGCCCTAAACGGGCAGCTTCCTAAACGTCAGCTCTTTTTCTCAGCAAAAGCTGCGAAAAAGTACGAAAGCATAGCAATGTATCTATTTTTACCACTCGCTACGCGCTCGGGCAAAAACAGATACAGACCGTTAGCCACCATAAATAAAAAAGAAAAACAAAAAATTGACAGCACAAGCAGCAAATAGTGTGATTCTAAAGGAAAAGGAATTCAACTTAGTTGGATTTACAAATGACGGGTTGATAAAGCCTCATGATTTTGGAATAAATCCGATAATGTCAAGTACTGCTTGTTGGAGAGGATATATAACAAAATACGAAATTACGGAAGATTCAAAATTCGTCTTAAAAGAGGTTTTAGTAAAAACAGATAATGAACATGAAACAAAATTGATAAATGGAATTTCTCCAAAATCACCGAACGTCAAATTCATGAAAAGGGCGTTCAATAATCAATACCTAAATATTGATTTACAAGTAAATTATACAGGATACATTTTGGTCGGAAGTGATTTCATTAGAGAATTATATGTACATATGGGATTTCATCCTGCGTGGAAATATAAAGAAGTTTTTGAAATTGAAATCGACAAAGGAAAAGTTATTTCAATCAGAGATTTAAGCGAAAAAATGGAAGTGTATAGGTCAATAATTAAGGACGAGAAAGAAAAGAAAGGAAATTTGAATTCGCCTAAAAAAGATGAAATTGAAGAATGGGTAAAACGAACTTTTGACCAAAAATATCAAAAAGAAAAAAATAAATACGGTGGCTAACAATGCATAAAATGTTCATTGCGAGCAAAAGCTCGCAACGCCATTTATGCGAGACCGTTACTTGCCATAGCCCATTCGGGCACCTTCGCTACGCGCTCGGTCTTTTTTCCGCTAAGCGCTTCAAAAAGTACGGCAAGTAACAACTGCGCATAACGACAATACCCGGCAGTTTTGCTTAACTTGTCGGCTAATCGCCGAGCCAACACGCCGCCGGCTACTGCGTATGCGCAAAACGTTGGGCTTCAGAGCCTAAGCGGCATCCTCCTAATCGTCGGCTCTTTTTTTCAGCAAAAGCTGAAAAAAGTCCGAAAGCCCAACAAAGTATCTATTTTTACCACTCGCTACGCGCTCGGGCAAAAACAGATACAGACCGTTATACGCCCATAGCCTTAAACAGGCCCGTCGCTATGCGCTCCGTTTTTTTCTCAGCAAAAGCTGATAAAAAATACGAGGCACATAACAATGTATACCCGCTCATGTCTCCCATTCGGTCGCCACGAACGGGTATACAAAACCGCTATGCTTCATAGCCCTAAACGGGCAGCTTCCTAAACGTCAGCTCTTTTTCTCAGCAAAAGCTGCGAAAAAGTACGAAAGCATAGCAATGTATCTATTTTTACCACTCGCTACGCGCTCGGGCAAAAACAGATACAGACCGTTACTTTTCATAGCCTATTCGGCAGCTTCGCTATACACTCGCTCTTTTTTCCAGCAAAAGCTGTAAAAAAGTACGAAAAGTAACACTGCATCTATTTCCATGTCTCC